>VZTH01010113.1:1704-31443 GCA_013397815.1 Aleadryas rufinucha
TCTTTTTTTTCTTTTTTTTTTTTTCTTTTTCTTTGTCTCAAAAAATAATCCTGGTGAGAATCTGAGATTTTATTCAAAGGAGAACTTTAACTGGTGTTATTAATCTTAGTCTATGGAAGTAGTGTAGTTCTCAACCTTTAAAAATACAAGGCAGAGAATGGAGTTTCTGCCCCCTTTATACAGGGAAATGAAAGTAAAAATGAATATGTCGGTAGTACCCATAACTGCTGAGAAAGTCCAGTTTGGGCAGCAATTTTTACACAAACTGACTTTAAAAAATACTTCCTTCAGAAGGGAACACAGTCTCTGTTCAGAGAAAAAACATTCCCTACATCCAATAAAATAGGCAGATTGCTGTTAAAGTGTTACCAAATTTCTAGTAATTATGAAGTATTTTCGCTTTAAGTTTGAGAAACAGCAACATAAAACTTTCCATACCTGGAATAAATTTAGTTAAATTCAACGTAATGTGAATATCAGAGAATTATTCATAACCCTTACAGAAAACTGTCTGAACGCTCCGAGGACAAAGTACATTTTCACTTCATCTTTATTCTCCTACGGTACACAAGGGCAAATGAGGATTTATGAGAGAAATACATGAGGAAATAGCTTAAGTGAGCCTGACTCAACAAATATTTATATAAATACATACAAGGTTACTGACACTGGGCTTGATAGTGAAGATTAATTTCTGGAAAACAGCAAGAAGTAAGTTTTCTCAGCCTTCAACACTGGCAGGAGTTGCTACAGTTTTTAAATGAAATCCAGCCCAGTACCTGTTTTTCAGAGAAAGGTTTGTGAGGATCGAATCTTTACTTTTTAATTTTGTGAAAAAATCTGACAAATATTTGGTGTAAACACCTTTCCAGCACCTTGTCTGTGAGCTAACAAGTCTGAACCGTTGGTTCTGCCATAAATTCTGTTGATGTTCCAGCTCAGGAACTGAACTCCAAGGCTCGTGGATTATTCGATACTCATGTAGCCCCAAAAAATGCACATTATTGCTGATACCAATCATTGAAGTAACAAATTCGCAAGATCTTTCTAAGGTCTAATTACAGAATTAAATTTATACATAGTTATAAATTACAGTCAGAGGGGAATAACATAAAAATGTTATGATAGGCTCTTTTTTCAGAGCACAAATATTTACGAGCCAACCTCCTTCATTTCTTACGAGATGTTCTGAATTTGCTCTGTGATAACTTCCTTCATTCCCTTATGAATTTGCCAAGGAATATTTATAAATTTTGTCAATGTTACAGAGATTAAAATATTCTTATGTTTTTCATATATTTATTGCTATTTTGGCTTGGGCTAGAAATGAGATGAGTTCTGGAAATTTCTTACTAAATTAAGAGTTAGTTTTACTGTCCAATGATAATCATTCAGGGCTTGATTTTTTAAAATTGTCTTTAAATACATGATCATGGAAGAAAGATGCTATCTGAATACATGCATCAGTCTGTTTTCATTTGAAATATTTACAAATTTTGTCAATGTTACAGAGATTAAAATATTCTTATGTTTTTCATATATTTATTGCTATTTTGGCTTGGGCTAGAAATGAGATGAGTTCTGGAAATTTCTTACTAAATTAAGAGTTAGTTTTACTGTCCAATGATAATCATTCAGGGCTTGATTTTTTAAAATTTTTTTTGTCTTTAAATACATGATCATGGAAGAAAGATGCTATCTGAATACATGCATCAGTCTGTTTTCATTTAATTCTATGAACATTTAAATGGCAATAAATCAAGAGACAGGGAAGTAATTGTCTGGCCAACATTGTCTTAGTGGCCTAATTCTGCAGAGTATAAGGAATTCTCTTGTTTTAGGTATGAACACATCTTTTTGACTGGCCTATTCAAACAAAAATACTTTTAGGATTAGCCCAAAATGGGCAGTAACTCGTTCATATTTATATAGGAAAGAGAGAAGCCAATATTCACCTTGATATTTCTGTTTTCATTATTGTCAGTGTTTCATCCGTTTTATAACACTTTTCAGATAAGGCAATCTATATTTTGTTCTGTGCTATCTTGGTATCATATCAGTTTTTCCCTGGCCACCTTCTCCATTATTGTGGATATAAATATCTGCAATATTCCAGATTTCAGAAGGCTGACTCATGCTTGATAATAAACTTTTTTTAAGTGCTTAGACTTCTGCTGAATTCTAATAAAGAATTCTCCTGTGTCCTATTCTTACAAAAGGTTCTATAAAGATTATTTGGGTATGTTCTATAACAGCCTCTTTTCTTTTTTTTTTTTCAAATTTACATTTTTCACTAATCAGATTCATGAGTTTCAAGTGACATTTTCTGCAAAGTTTAAATAGCTGTTCTTTTAAGGACTTTAACTCTCTGCCTAATTAAATAATTGTAATGGTTTTTCTCGTCAAGTTATAAATGGTAAATCCTGCCCTCTGTGTAAACAATATTATTAGATGTTTTCCTTCAAACTGGTTCAGGTTTATTGAAGTCATCTCGACTTTTCTTGCTAGATTTACTCTGCAATTCACAAACAATTTCAATATTTACCAAAACTCTTGCAATATAAAGCGTATTTTGTCTTGGATTTCCAAAGTGTTGAAATATGTCTTTTTATTTCAATGAGAAAAATCACCAACTTGCAGATGTCAAAAGCAGTTCCCAGAGACAACCCTTTGAAGACCAATTCAGTTTTTATTTGGCAAATGCAAATACTTAAATCATTTTTGCACTGAGGACAGAAATGCCATCATACAAACCCAGGTAAAGTATTTGGTGGCTTTAGGTAGAGAAAAGACAAAGAAGGACTCAAAGGGAGATGCAGAGCTAAGAAATAACTTAATTTTCCATTCTTTTATAACAAGCAATAAGCAAAAAGAGTAAAAATAACTGACTGAGAATACTGGGGGTTTGAACATTTAACTAGTGAGTTACTTCAAATACTTAAAAAAAAAAAAGGTCAGGCTTTAGCAAAGACCTGAAGAAGGTATTAATAAACTCAATTTGAAGAAAATTTGTGCTCCACACAGTATTTAATTTGTGGTAAATCAGGTGAAATATATTCCAATAAAACAATACCTTCAATTTATGAAAAATCTTATTTAGCAGAATTAAGCCTTTTTGATGTTTTCAGTGTTCTTTGAACCTGTAATGAAAGCTGACAGTCATGTACCGGGGAAGCACATCACAGGCTTGACTCGTTGGGATGTTCAAAGTACTTTTTGAAAGTATTCAAACAAATATCAAAAAGCTCTGCAGCCCACTCAAGAGTTTCCTCAACCAAAGGCTCTTCTCATGCCTGATTGTCTTCGATGGATAAGAATAGATATTTGTTTCTAAAAAAGCTTTTGCCTATAACAAAACACTGTATTCAATTAGCTGTGTATTATTGCTTTATTTATTTTCTCAGCTACCAGATGCAAACCAAACACATCCTTATTAGGAGTTCTGAGATGAAAATACTTTGAGATTTTTTTTAGTGTAATGTTTTTTACTGATAATTTCACTTTCTCGTGATATTCTGACGTCGAGGATCACAAAAGAAAGTGTATTTCTTATCCCAGTTGTTGCTGCAGTGCTTGGAAACTCCAAGGACCGAGCAGAAATGTTTAATAGGTAACATTTTGATGGGTAACATGGCCTTGCAGGAGGACCTAGATAGATTGGAGCATTGGGTAGCCATTAGTGGCATGAAATTTGATAGGGACAGATGTGGAATCAGAGAGGGAAGAGCTGGATGTGTGGGAACACAGGATGTGTGGGAACGGCTCAGAGACCTGTTGGGTGCTCACAGAGTTCCACCTCCCACATCACTGGTGAATTCTCCATTCAGAGCCATAACTCCAGAGACATTCCAGTGACCTCACCTGCACACACTGACAGGGCCAGGCGTGCAACGTCAAACCACGGGACAGCACGTGTCCTGGTGCTAATCCCTCAAAGCTTCCAGGAAGTCCCACAAAGAGTGTGCAGACATTGCTTGGATTTGATGACTTTGGGTTTTTGTGAAGGTCAGGGTGTTCATCTGGCACGAGAACAGAATTTAGGCAAAGAATCTAAGATTCACAGAATCATTAATGCTGGAAAAGCCCCCAAGATCATTGAGTTCAAACATCAACCCAGTGCCACCAACACGTTCACAGCTACACCGGTGCCACGGCCACGTGTTCTTTGTACACCTCCAAGGACAAGGACTCCACCACTGCCCTGGGCAGTGTGTTCCAACTCCTGAATATCCTTTCTGTGAATAAATCTTCCCAATATCCAACCCGAGCTTCCCCTGGCCCAGCCTGAGGCCGTTCCCTCTCCTCCTGTCCCTGTTCCCTGCCAGCACAGCCCGACCCCCCCCTGGCTGCCCCCTCCTGTCAGGGAGTTGTGCAGAGCCACAAGGTCCCCCCTGAGCCTCCTTTTCTCCAGGCTGAGCCCCTTTCCCAGCTCCCTCAGCTGCTCCTCACCAGACCTGTGCTCCAAAACACCAATTTGAAATAGTTTAACCCTGAGCACATTCTGCTCAGCTCCATGGTAAGCAGTTAAAGGAAATTTCTCCTATTATATTAATATCTACCCAGACAGTGTGGAGTATACAACCGTGCAGATCCTTGCAAGCAGTTCTTACTGGGTACATTTAATTTAGATCTGCCCTTCCCTAGATCAAGATTTCAGTTTTACACATTCAGACATCGAATCTGCAAAAACAAATCTTTCCTGGCTTGAAAGTGAAGTTTCAGAAGACTTTGGTACAGGGATTGTTTCACCTTTCAGAATACATAAATTAATAACATTCTGTATCTTTAGTTTCTGCACCCATAAAGGTGTTTATAAATTTATGACTCTGACAGAAAACTCTCTGAGTATTCCCTGATTCTCTGGCACTGTGTCTGTCACAGAGGTAAGACTGTCTGGCCTCCTAATGAGGATCCTTGCAGTACAAATCAAAAGTCTCTGAAAACTCTGAGAGAATCAGCTCCTGTAATGCTTTGTTCTCCTGAACTCCAAATAATGCTTTAATCTTGGATTGACAAATTTTTGAAGGTTTTTCTTAGTTTCAGAAGTCACACATGACTATCTTGAAGGAACATTGACAGTCTCTGAATAAACTCGTCATGACTGTCATTTGTTACAAAAACAAGCAAGCACTTACTTCTTTACAGAATCCTAAAGAAAGTGATTCTTTAATAATTATAATTGGGCTCATATATCTGAGTATAAATAAACTAATTGGGCTCATATATCTGAGTATAAAAATATCACAGAGAACACCTCATGTCTAAAACATCATGTGAACTGCACCATCAGACCACTGGGGAAGTCAGATATTGGTAATCCATTATGCAATATTTTCATTTTCTTGTTAGGTAGCATCACAAATGTGCTGATTTTCTGCTCTAAATGTCACATTCCTAATCATGCCAGTGTGATCTATATCACTTTTTCTTAATTTCTCTATGTTTATCTTATTTCTCATTTGTGTAGGGACAAAAATCTAAATCCTGATGATCACTGTAGCAGCTGCTTCGTTTCACTTGCTGTGTTTGGCACTTTACTGCAGCTGATTACTGTGTTTTAATGGTGCAGTCAATTCAGGAATACTGAATTGACTAGAGTGAGTAGAGTAAGTGCCTTTCTTAGAATAAAAAGTGCCTTTCCATAAAACAAAAAAAAGTCAAAAGGAAAACTCAGTCTCTATGTTCTTATTAAATCCTTCTCTTACCAATTTAAACAAATCTCACATGTACACAAGAAAATAATTCCTGTCAAATTCTCTGAAAAAAAGGCATCATCTGCTGCTTAAATTTATGCTTTGTTCTAAAGAATCAAGATTTTTGTTTCAAGGGCTTGCAGCATCTCGTTGTTTGAACTCACAGAATTATTTCTGCGATGGGACACCACACTACAGAAAATAACACTGTCACATCAGCACATGAGTTTTCTCGTGAACACTTGGGAAATTTAAACACTCTGAATATGTGAACCACTTTTGCAGTTTCTGTAGCCCTGCAATGCTCCTTTTCTGGAGCATTTATTTAAATCATAGAATCACAGGGTGGTTTGGGTTGGAAGGGACCTTAAAGATCATTTCACTGCCCCCCTGCCATGGGCAGGGACACCTTCCACTAGCCCAGACTGCTCCAAGCCCCATCCAGCCTGGCCTTGGACACTTCCAGGGATCCAGGGGCAGCCACAGCTTCTCTGGGCACCCTGTGCCAGGGCCTGCCCACCCTCACAGGGAAGGATTCACAATACTATTGTGTAATAATCTATCCTACTAGTAAGAACTGGGGTGTGTGCATCACATTTAGCTGCAGCTGGAGGGAGAAGACTTGGATCTCAGTTCCAGAGACAGGTTCTGACATTCTGTCTGAGCTCATTTTAAAATTGCAGCAATTCCACCCCATGACCTGATTCCTGGTTCTACTTTTTACTGAATCTCTAGTTTCCAGTTTTCATCTCATGTGAACAACATAGTGCCCAAACTGACACATCAAATAAAGGAAGAAGTGATACTTATTTTTGGTCTTAATTACTCAAGTTTTTGCCAAGAGAATACTAAAGCAAAGTCAGCAGATAACTAACTGATGGATATTAAAGATGTTTATTTTAATTAATTTATCCAAACTTTTTTCTGAGGTTGCAATTTGCCTTGTGGCCATGTGGAATCAGAAACTCATTTCTCTTACTTACTCGCTGGGGTTTATTTGATTTCAGATTGGCTTTCCCCACTTCCACAAGGGAGTGTTATTTCTGCGTGAATTTCAGAGAGCATATTAAGAATTATTTAACAATTGGCATGTTCTTAATGATAAACCATTAGGGAACTCTTTTCCTCCTTTGAAGATATAATATGCTGGGGGAAAGTAAAGCTGGTACCACTCTCTAGCTTTGCTACTTTCTGCAAGAAGTTGAAGATTGGGGTTCTTGATGTTGATAAGTTTGTACTTGATGATCTTGGAGGCCCTTTCCAATTTTAACAATTCTGTGGTTCTGTGTCATACTGGAGGACTGGGGTTTCCTTAAATGAAGATTACCTTGGAATACTGACTTGTTTCAAAGAGTGTTTTCATTAAGAAATCTTTTGATTTAGTATTTCCAATTATTCTTCTTTCTAAAAGATTCTGCAATTGCGTAACTTGCTGAAGCTCTTACGTCACGCTGAAATAAATTGCTTTGTTGTGTGAAATACACAACCTCTGGAACACGGGATCCTTTGTAATGTAAATGTTCTGCAGAGACAGAGTTGCTGCTGGGTCAAGTGAAATATCACCTGATAAACATATTCCTCCCTGTCTTAGCACAGTAAATGTTCCAGGGTCAAATCCTGACCTCACCTGCACAAATCTTGCTCACAAATGTACCCCCTGGCTTAATGTTCAACAGGGATGCAAAAATCAGTCACCAGCTTAATTGCTGCCAGAGAACTATGATTCAATCTTCATCTTCTGGTACATTTAATGGGTTCAATGTCTACTATTTAAAAAATAGATATTTATCAACAAGACAAAGTGTCAGTGGCTTGACGTCCATTTTTAGTAATGTGAATGACGATAATTTTCAAATGGGTTCCTAATTATGAATTCTGCCCAAAACACATCCTGTTTAATAAGGTAAATGGACGACTCTCTGTCCTTGTACGTGTTTTTAGAGCAATAGGACAGAAGCTGGCTAACATGGTTATGAAAACAGAGAAGTTTTCAGTGCCCCCTTCTGTTTTGAGTTATTTATAAAATACGACCCTGCTTTTTATAGCAGCCTTCCTGGAGAAAAATCTCATCTGGGACAAGTGCAAACTCTTAAGCAATGAACATGTTTGAGACCTCAGCTGAGATAAAGCATCAGGTTAGAAGCAGAAAGGTGAACTGGCTGGTTTGTACTCAAGGAGGAGGAGATGGAGAAATTTAAGTAGTTTCCATATGTTGATGTTATTTTTAAGGGCCATCTAAACCACTGAACAGTCTCATACATTCTTCCAGGCATTAATCATCCTAAGAGCACCTTAAAATTCAACTTTGGCATTAAATTTTATCAAGTAGCTTTTATTTGTGACCTGAATTAACATCTAACATTTGTTTCATTATAGAGTTTGCCATATATCAAGGTTTCTACACAGCCTGTTAAAAGTTCAGCCTGGCATCTGCTTTACCTGGTGTTCCAGTGATTTGCATTGGAAGTTTTTCAATAACAAATATTTCTCAGACAAGAAGCTGGTATTAAGTCTAGCAGCTCCTAGAAACTTTGGTTTGCTAATAACATGAACAGTATAGATTGCCATGTTCTATATTTAACTCTATTTCAGTGGTTGATTCGGAAAAAGTACATGAGGAGTATTTTGAAAGTAATTTTGAAGCCATAAAATTAATAAAAAGTAGAACTCAGAACCAACAACTGACATTTACTACAGTTCCACATGTTCTCTGAGTGAGCATAGACACCTCTTTCTTTTTTTTGAACAAGCTTCTCCAAATGTGCAGTGGGTTTGGAGCTGGAGCAGGGAACCATCCTGGTTTCCTTTTAGGTTGTCTGTGGTTAATGAAGTAAATCGGCTTTTATGAAATTCATTTGTGTGTGCTCTTCCTTCGAATGCATAAATAACATTTTTACTGTGGATATTAATTAAAGGAAGTAATAGAAGTGTCAGGGCAAGTGCAGAGGAGAGCCACACAGAGGTCGGAGGACAAGAACACCTTTGTCATTTTTAGGAGGTCTGAGGGAATTGAGGTTCCTTAGCTTGGAGAACAAAAGGCACTAGTGGGATTTTATTGCAGCCTTTTGATGTGCAAAGGGGCTTTAAGAAAGATGGGGAAAGACTTTTTACCAGAGCCTGGAGTGGCAGGGCAAGGGACAATGGTTTTAGACCAGAAGAAAAGGGATATATTTACACTGGATTCAAGACAGAAATTTTTTATGATGAGGACACTGAAACAAAAGTAGAAGGTGCCCAAAGAAGCTGTGGCTGTCCCATCTCTGGAAGTGTCCAAGGCCAGGTTGGACAGGGCTTGGAGCAGCCTGGGATAGTGGAAGGTGTCCCTGCCTACGGCAGGAGGAGAGGATTTGATGATCTTTAAGGTCCTTTCCAACCCAAGCTGTTCTATGAACTCCACTTTCCATGGTAACATCCACCGATTCCACCTCGTAACACGATCTTTACAGACAAAGGGTGTCCCAAATTATTTACAACCTGGTCAAATATGAAATAAATAAAACTAAAAAAGGAAGATTTCTACTTCTATATTTTGCAGATAAGGCAAGCAAGGATTTTCCCTCTGTTGAGGTCTGACTTTGCCTGCACATGGAGCAGAGCATTGCTGGTTGCAATTCCGGCGCACACAGTCCCTGAACTTCATTTCTCTTACTTGACACAGGCAGTAAATGTGTCATTTGAGTATTGTTGCCTATGTATTATACATGTGTCATTCAGAGACTTAAATGGTCATAGTCAATACAGGTGAATTAATAATTGATATTCACTAACAGCAGCCCAGGCCACAGAAGTTAATGTCCAGAGAAATACACTTGGAATAATGTAATATGAGTCAGTCGGTGATGCCACATCTTATTTTTCCTGTTGTACATGTTTTGCTAAAGTAAAAACTAAAAAAATTACATTCCTCTCTGTGCTCTTTATAGATCTTGTAATATCTTTTTTATACAAATACGGGTTTAGAGTCTTAATATCTGCTAATCTATAACTGGAAAGCTCCAAACTCTGACCCGAGATGCATTAATTGGTATTTATCATCCTACTCTTGGTGTAACAAGAATCAAGAATCACTAAGAAATTATACTTTTTGAGGGAGATGATTAAGGTTATTTCCCCCATTTTTCACCCAAACAAGCACATTCAAGACTAACTCACATATTGCCTTGATTCTCCAGGGATCTCATCATCTTTCAGTTTCTCCAGCATTCTGGATGCTGAAGAAGTGTGAGGCCTACACACAAAAAAATTGCGACTACGTTTTCCTTATAGTTTCTTCCTAAGTTGCATCACCTCCTATAAATAGCACAGTGCTTTACAGAGGAATTAAATGTTATTCCAATTTACCAGGGAATAGAAATTAACACAAAGATAGCAAGTATCCAACATTTTGTAAGCCACTAAGAGAGACAGAAATTAAGATTTTAGACTTCTTCTCCATTTCCTACGCAGTTGTACCTGACAGGTTATCCTGCTCATTAAGGATAAAACTTGTACAGTTTACATATGATTTGTATATAAACATGTAATTATAAACATTAATCTTTATGCAATTAAATCAAGCATTATATATAGATATCAAAATAACTGGAAAACAATTAATCAAAATATAAATTTTACAGTATCACAGAATGGTTTGGGATGGAAGGGACCTTAAAGTTCCTCCAAATCCATTCTCTGCTGAGCCTGGATTTGTGCCTGGGATTGCCCCACCCAGTGCACCAGCACCTGGGCTTGCTGAACTTCCTTTGGCCACTCAAAAGCAAAGTAAGGAACTATGAACAGGTTTAGTCTATAAATACCTGCCAACAATGAAAAGGAATGTGAAAAATTGGAGGAAGACTTTGGAAACTCCCTTGTTTCCCTAATAAATATTCTTAGGCTGAGATCTATGTACGGAGAGATTTATGTCGGGATTTTCAAAGATTTTTAAGACATCTTTGTTGGGAGTTTTGCTTCTTAAGCAGCTGTGGGAAGGCAAGCTAAGGCACTACGGTTCTGATGCTGAGCAGCTCCTCCATTGCTCCAATCCCAGCCTGGAAATGCAGGAGCACATAACGAGTCCAAGGAGAACTTTTGTGCTGGATGCTTTCAAGCAGGAGAGATGGAACTCTCTGTCCGAGAAGGGCTCTTACCATGGCAACACCTCAGAGCACTGAGCACACACGAGGTGAGTACAAGCAGCTCTTGTCACTGATTCCCTTAATCAGAGCAGATGGCCATTGCCATTACCTCATTACTGCTAATTAAGGGATGGAGAAGAGCTTGTCTTGCCATAAATTGAAAGTAATGAGTGTGGGTAAAATGGTGGGTATGGATCATGTAATGACTCATGTAGTGATATAGAATACAGTCAAAATATATAGAAAATATAAAAGAAACCCTAAAGCTTTTTAATTTATGATTTTTCTTTTCTTATGCAAGCAGGGGGGAAAAAGAAGGGTTTGCCAAACTGTGTTAGAGTTCCCTTATTCGTTTTCAGAGTTAAGAGACCTAACCCAGATCTCTCATGCCTTTGGGTTCTATTTACCCTCTTCCTTGTGTATGAAAGAGAATTGCTGGTGCTTTGCTTCCCTGTTCTTATTGATGGTTAATGTTAATGTAGTACATCACTGAGCTTTCCTAATGTTTTTTCCATACATTCTACTTGTCCAACCAATTGATTCTTTAGCAGCTTTTATCTCCTCAATCCCAAGTGCTAGCTGATCTATAAAAGCCAAGAATTGGAGAGTGGTTGGGTTTTCATGACTGCAATAAATTAGCTGCGAGCAACTAATTTAGTTCAGAAAATGTAAATGCATCAGCAACACTCTGAACTGCTGAAGCATTGTCCACTGAAAGGGGAAAGACTTTTATTGACTGGGACAGGCTTTGGAGCAGACCTTTAGCAGAGGAAAAAAAAAGGCAGGACTGAAGTAGAGAAGAAAAAGGAACCAGCTAATAGATTTACTTAAATTCCCTTTCTCTGCTAGCCTGAGTGCACGTTCCACCTCTCTGTTTCTGTTCTTATTTTTAAGTAATGTGCTAATTCCTACAAAAGGCCTAAGGAGGATTGTGCATATCTGAAACTCAGAAGACTTACTGAGAAATGTATTGCAGACACTACATTCAAAAAGTATTGTAAAAATTGTACTATGAAAACATCCAAGTGTACTATAGTTTGTAAAAAAAAACCCAAACAAACCATCCTTCTCAGCTGTACTTGGCAGTTGCTGCAAACTGATATTTGAAATGTTTGTCAGAGTAAATTTAATTTGCCAATGGATCTTTTGTCTCCTAAAAAGGAGAGCTGTACGGCTCAGCTCCAGGCACTTCTCAATAAATACACAGGAAAAAAAGCTCAGGTGAATATTTGACTGAGAAACATTTTCAAACTATCAGAAGAACTTCAGTGTAGAGAGGAAAAAAGAAAAATCCTGAGGAAAAAAAATAAGAGTTTGGTTTTCTGGTTAAAATGTTTTCTGAGTAGACAGAACAAAAGGAGTCAAGGGACAAAATAGTTGGTGTTACTGGTAAATGTATTCTAGCAGTCTCTCCCAGCCTACATGTTTATTAAGTGTTTGCCAAAGGGGGACTGTGTTTTCTCTCCCTTTGCATTTATCAGCAATTAAATTTAATCATAAAAGGACAGTTTTATGCTTCCTGACTACCAAAGCTAACCTTTTTGAAAACTGTCCTCTTTGAGAGTGACAAAAGGCTAATTTATTTTTCAAAGTACATGTCCCATATGCATGAGAAGTTAACCGTCAAGACCTTCCCAGGGATCCTTTCAAATTGTCCACTTTATGCTAAAAAGTTCAAAGTGACTTTACAGAAGGAATCTTGAGAGATGGGATTTTAGAACCCTCAGGTAGAAACATTAATGAAGTACCAGAGGTTTCATACCCAAAGCCATTTGAGAAGATAGTTTGTCATTATTCTCTGGCATTGCAACTCAAAGGCTGTGTTCTGCAACACCAGGATCTGAGGGTTTAACAGGAAAGATGAGAATATCTCTGATTTTTAAATTGCACTCAACTGCCATATTTAGGGATTGATGCAGACAACTGGGAAGAAAACCCCCCCAAAAAAACCTCACAAGAACTCATCCAAACAGTTCTACCAAAATCATTGATCTTTTTGTGTCATGGCTTTGCCTGGTTTTCTTCCTCGGTAAATCCAACCTACAAAGGATGCCCTCGTCTGGCAGAATCATGGTACTGAGAGCAGGGTGGAAGCGTGCTTCATCTTGAAGAAAGCACATTTTTTAACTTTATCCACTGCCTAACAAGCAATAGGATTAGTAAAATAGTTCTAATCTTTTCAGGAAGGAGTCATGGCACTAGATAAGATTATCTTCACATCTATTTACTGAAAATCCTTTACTCATCCAGGCTGGAATTAACCATTTTACAAAAGACATTTTAGCCTTATTTTTGTCCGAGTTTAAAGCTGTGTGTTTCTAAACGCTGGCAGCACAATAAATGTTCACCTTTGTAAAACTGAAATCTCTCTTACAACAGAGCATTCTGTGTCACTTTGCCTGGCAAACTTTGACTTTCTGCCCAAATGATCACATTAATCACTTAATAGTCTTGAGATTATTATTGTAAAGGGATCTGAGAGTCATTTCAAAGACTCCCTTCATGAAACTGAGTGTGTGCAATGGAAGCTGTAAACTGGCCTGGCACATGTGCCTGGAAGATGCCTGATTACTTTTTTAATGTTCAGCTCTTCTGTGGCAAGGGAGGACATCCAGCAGGGCTACAGGAACTCAGCTTTCTGAGGCTTTTTCACACTTCTGGGGGGAGATCTTTCAGCTAAGACAAATTCAGGTTTTACCTGATTTTACCTGATTTTACCTGCACATAAGTACTTCTGAATGCCAGTGGGACAGTTTGATGTTGAACCAGGCACCAGCAGATCCCTGCTCTGCGCTGAGTTACTGCTGCTTTTCATTTCTTGGCAAAGATGGAACAACACACCAGAGCTGGAAACACATCCCATTGGCAACAGCACAGATGGCTCCATCCTGTCCTTCACCTGGAACTCACTAGCACTGGAGTGCACTTGTAGGATGGATGTGTGTGGGGGCAAAACAGCTTGGATAATTCCCTGTTTGCCAAGTGATCAGAGGAATGGAGATGGGGATCACTTTTGGGGTTGAAGGACGCTGAGACCAGCCTGACTCATCCATCCCAAAGTTAAACATCCCAAAGAACAATTCTTCCCGAATTCCTGACAGAGGAACCAATGAGTTATAGCACTGACAGCTGATCTAAAGCTGCTGAGCTGGCACAGCCTGGGGGCATCTGAGTGACAGCCCAACACTTTATACTATAAAAACCCAGTCCCAATTTTTAGAGGAGGGATCTCCAGCTCTTTCTTGGCATGTGTGTGGACATTATTCCCTGGAGTGGGGACACCCCTCAAGGTCACTCCTCCAGGCTGAGCTAAAAAGATTTGCCCACAGTCATTGGGATGGGTGAGTAACATCAATCTCTGCTGAGGAATGATTCTGCCAGCTTTAATATCATTGCTTCAACAAACAGTGCACTATAGTGGCAGTTAGAGCAGCCTATACGGTGCAGTAAATAATTCTGATTAAGATCTGTAGTCTAATCATTATAATTATCATCATTAATCTAAACAAACCATTTATTTTATTTATATAAATACATTTGATTTGCCGTCCTTAATCCTGGGGGACAAAGTCACATAAAGGCTCAATGACACCTGTACAACCCTGGGAATTTCTTTGCCTGGCTCTTCCTGGTGTTTCTCCCAGCAGTGCCCAGAGCAGTCCCTGTTCTCAGGCAGCCCCTGAGGAGGGGAGAAAAGCAGGTGTCTATTTGCACTGACTAAGCTTTTAGGTTTCCCCTGCCTGCCATTGCACCTCTGATCCTTCCTGGATTTATGTTCATGGTGATTAGCCTTCAATCACCAGCCCTAACAATTACATTTTGTTTCCAAAACATGCAGCCTTCCCATTTTTACACTCAGTCTTTCACTGAAAGCCTTGTGGAATGTCACTAATGGAGCATTGTGTCATATAAATTAAATGGGGGAACAACACAGTGGGGGTGGAACGCAAAGAAGGATCCAGGATTAGAGCCAAGCAGATAGTTTTCATTAGAACTCTACCTTTTTAAAGGTTATTTTGAAAAGTTACAGAACTAAAAATGAAATTGCTGATTCATTTGCTTCTTTCTCGCCAATTTTAACATGTAGATGTAGACGAATATGAGAAACATTTCTTATGTTCACTGCTCAGTAAATTGTGGATAAATTCTCAGTGTTACTGAAAATTCCTGGGAGGGAAAGATGAAAAAGGAAGTGTTTTTTCACCCCTCCCAACCACAGATGCAATGTGAAAGATGTCATGGATGAAAAAAAACGAAAAGAATTTTTTTTTAAGAACGTTTATAGAAATAATTTCCCCAGTGCAGGAAACCCGAGGTTATGAATCAGTGATGCCATCGTAACATTAGGCTTTTAAAAGCAGAGCGTCACCTAAGACTTATTTAAAGCTTTTGTGCATCTCTCCTTCCTTCTGGTGACCTGCTGTCATGGCAGAAGAATTCCTGAGGTGAAAACATCACTGTGGCATCCCGAGAGTGAGGTGGGGCTATGTCTGCCCTGCCAGGCCAGCACTTGTGACAGTGGGGTGCAATTCTGTGTTTCAGCAATTCCACCTTTCTGATGCTGTGCTAATCCGAAGCCCTTTCATCAGTTTGGCATCCCTGGCTCACTGGAATAATGTCAGGGGACATCTCTCTCATTATCAACACCTCTGCAGCTCCATTTCACTGAAATGTGCCAAAGCAGATGTTCTTAAGGCATCGATGGCTTGGGAAGAAAAATGATGGAGGAAGCTAGTAGTGGCAGAATCCCAAGTAAGTTTATTTGTCAGCTTTGAAGGAACAAGGAATCATGGAATAACAATATCTGCAGGTGCCCAAATCAAGAGACATTCATGCCGAGTGAAAATACCTTTGCTATCCTTTTGAAGAAAACTTCAAGCTGGCTTACAAGTAATAGTGGGGCCATTTGGGACAGGGTAGTTCGAGAAGAATGCATTTTAGGGGGGAAAAGTATTTACTCAGTTACTGCTTTTTGTCAGAATTCATAGAATCACTAAGTGGCTTGGGTTGTAAGGTGTCTTAAAGATCATCCAGTTCCAATCTCCTGCCATGAGCAGGGACACCTTCCACCACAGCAGGCTGTGCTGGGTTACAGCAGACACATCCTTTCACGTTTAAACACTGTGATCATAAGGACAAATCCCAGCATTGCTCGTGCATCATGGCCACCACCTGTGGAATTCAGTCAGTTTGTAGAACTCATTCATTCTGGAGAGCTCCTAAGCATTCAGCAGGCTGCAAACAGCGGCTCTCCCTCATGACTTCAGCATATTGATTTTTGTATTTATGCCATAGATCCTTCTCAGTTCAAAGGGAATTTTCCCCCATTAGACTGTAAATAATTGATAGGTCTATCGATTTTGTTTAATGTTTTTTTCTGAATTTGTTTTCTTTATCATTAACTTAATGTAACAGTGGGAGCAACATATTGTGACTGTCATAAATGGTTACTCAGGGGAAAATGCAGTTCTTCCAAGTCTTTTCAGAAGTCTCATTACACGTGGGCTTAGATAAGCAAGTACTACGCTCAGATGTTGCTTAAATCTCCTTTCTGCCCTCCAACAGGACGTGTAGGTGTGAAATCCAAGAAACTTCCATCGGGATCAGTGGCCCAAAATCTATCCAGAGCCCAGGAACAGCACTGCACTCCAGGAGTTAACACTGGGTTTGAGCTGGTTTAACATCTCCATTAAGGGTCTGGAGCATGAGCAGATGCTGTGACCTCAGCAAAAGATCAGAGCCTCGTGCTGCCATCCAGAGGGACCTCAGCAGTCTGGAGAAATGGAACAGGAGATGTTGCTGGATGAAGTTCCTGGAGCAGGAACATCACGGAGCTCAACAAGGAGAAATGCAAAGTCCTGCAGCTGGGCAAGAACAACCCCGGGCACCAGGACATGCTGGGGACCACCCAGTCAGAAAAGACTGTTCCATGAGCCAGCAACATGCCCTTGCAGGAAAGGCTGATGGCAACTTGGGCTGCCTCAGGAAGAGCGTTGGGAACAGCCTGAGGGATCGGATACTTCCCTTCAGCACTGGTGGGGCCGTGCCTGGAGTGCAGAACTCAGCTCTGGGCTCTCTGCTGCTACAAATGAAGTGCCACAAGGGTGGCTGAGGGTTTGGAGCACCTCTGCCATGAGGAAAGGCTGAGAGGGCTGGGGATGTTCAGCCAGGAGAAGAGAAGGCTCAGGGAGATCTTATCAATGTCAACACCTGAAGGGAGGTGCAAAGGGGACAGAGCCAGGCTTTGTTCAGAGGTTCCCAGTGACAGGACAAGGGATAATGGGCACAAACTGGACTACATCCACTGCTAAATAACATAATTATCAATCCCCTATTGCAGAAGTTGGATGGGAACTTAAGTACATATTTTATTCTCTAAGTGTTAAAAAACCAGAATCAAAACAAACAAACAAAAAGACAAACAAAGAAACAAAGAAGACAAACAAAAAACCCACAAAAAATGCAAACAAACAAGCAAACACCCAAAACCCAAACCAAAACAAAGAAAGAAAAAGCTGCTGCTCTGCATGGTAATCTCATCCAAACAGAATCCACATGATCCTCTTTGACTTCAGAATGCTTAAAAACATCCCAACAAACAAACAAACAAACAAGCCAAACACCTGCTGTGCTTTAACTGCATTTTAAACTATCCATTTCTTCATTTTCAACTCACCTGTAACAGCAACAAATCTAATTCTGTATCAACAAAAGACAGGGTTGTTCATGTAATGTACTCAAAAATACTCTTCTCCAAACTAAATGTTCCAGGGAAAATGGCCAATAACACAGGGTCAGGTTCATGATTCCAAAGAGATCCAGGTTCTCTCACCTTTTCTGCTTTTCCTTCTGCTCCAAGAAGACCAGTGAGTTCTTGCTATGGACTTACTCTGAGTAGCCTTTATCCAATGGGTACATTTGTCTTTCCAGCCTAAACAGTGACAAATTCCATGTCCTAGCCCAGTGCACTGTTATCCAACAGCATTGCTTGGACACCAAACAATTACATGACACTGGATGTATCCCAACATCTTTCTGTGACCAAATTTATTCTGCTTGCAAAGCTTTTACATTTTTACACAACCTTCCCACATTTGAGTCCGCATCAGGAAACTCAGGTTTTCTCAGCTGCTGCTAAAATTAGGAGTTAGGACTTGTGGAAGTTACTTTTCCCTTTACATTTTAGAACAGGTTTGTGCACAGCTGAGATGATGATGTGTTGTGCAGATATTTTGAGCATGTTGCTGTTGTCAGGTCTGTAAGTCAGGCTAACAAGGAAGAAGCAGCAACGAAGGAACAAGAATCCACCACATCAATTTGGTTTCCTTCTTCAAAGAATCCAAGAGCCAAACAACTCCGAGGCCTTGAAACTGTGACCTCAAAACACTTAAGCTGAAAATCTTGGCAGTATAAAAAATGTGGTTTTATTTTGTATATATTCCTGATTAAAAGTACTGAACTTTGAAAAGATGACTTAAAAAAAAAATCCCTATAATCATCAGATACATTTCATTTTCAGATTTTCTATGTTTTTTTACCTTTTTAATTTGTGTTTGAGCCTGAAGCAAAGGAATGCTTTCTCTCCATTTTGTTTTGAGCTCCCTTTTCCTTTTTACATTGGCCTGACATGGTGCTTTGCTGTAGAGTGACTTTTCTTGCTTATTCACTGTTCTCCAAACTCTCGCTGCTCTTGTCTTGGTTACAAATATAAGGATACAAGCCTGGAAACTTCTGCTGCTCTGTATTGGGTCATGATTTTGCTCCAAATTTCACAGGTAACCCACAGTTCTTGGATTTGGCAGCGTGGAAGTGTGAATATTCCAGGTATTGATTAGCTTCTGGGAAAGTAGTTGTAGAACAAAAAAAGGGGGGAAAAATGGAAAATGGAAGTGATTATCGGCAGATATGTGCCTTTTTTAACAAGGAGCTATGTTCCTTGTTATGTGAGGCAAGGGCCAGTTTAATTTTAAAAAAATCGTAGAGACAAAGGTTTAAAACCAGGAAATAATAAGGCAAAGTTATAAAATATTACTTCACAGGTGTTTCTTGGGATTCCAAAAAAGGTCACCTTGTTATATAGATTTAGTATCAGTTTATATAACTGCACATGGAATTATGCACCAGAAAAATAGTCCTGTAGCAAATGAGTTTATATTTATAGAAAACAGGTATAAACATGTTTACAATCAAGCCTACTTTTTTACTTTAAAAAGAAATTATTCTAGGGCTACATTCTAAGAAAAATATGTTCCTAGCTCTCTAATTCCTGTTACAGCTTTGCAGTTCATTTCTACAGTTCAAATAAAATGGACCATCTAAGTGACTCATGATATTTTTTAGAACATGGTCACAGTGTACTCTAAAATAATGAGAACTGGTTTACAGCCAAGGAAGAGGAAAGTGGAGAATCATTTTAAACACAATTCAGAATCACTACCCTGATTGCAGGACTGGGGAAAAAATGCACTCTTTGGGTTCTGTCAGCATCCATTTAAATTGACACTGCAGAGCTGAGGAGCCATCTGGAAGATGGAAAAATGAGTGTCAGCAGTCCCTTTTGACTGGACAGGAGCAGGAAGTGCCTGGAGAGGAATGGCTGATCATGACACACCCATTGCGAGCCTGTTTTAGGAAAGGATGAAAAATCCTACTTCTGTGATTAACTTTTTGATGTCTTCTCTGGGGGGAGGGACAGTTACTCGATTATATCCTCGTGATGAGATGGGAAAGCAAAGTAAAAATGTGTTTCCCCTGGCAACAGGCAGAGCTGGCCACGGCTGATTTATACAGAAAACATTAAATAAGCACAGCCCTCACCACCAGCAGGTTTTGCTGGGTGTATGGTGGCTGTACAAACAAGCTCTGCTTATAATCAGCAGGTCACTGATGAATAGAGGTACTTCGTTTTGCTTACAAGTTATAATTAACATTTTATCATTTTCTATCAGCTTCTTATGCTCAAAGGTACTATCATGGGCATTTAAATGATGAAGTTAGTTTGTCATAGTCCCTGCAGCCATGAACCATTTTAATTGTTGATGCATGTGGAGAGATGATTGATGTGAAAAGGAACTCAGAGCAGTAAACTATTGCACCTCAAACAGCTCCGTCCCATATATCACTCCACACACAAAAGCTCACCAGATTAGCCTTGTTTAAATATTATTTGCATTTAAATTGCAGGGTAGGTTATAGACTGTGTATTTTATGAGCGAGGCTAAATGCTAAAGCCAGCAGTTACATATTCTTTTAAACACTGAGATTCACGGGTGTGCTTTGAAGGCCGAGTTCCAAGCAGACTGCAGAGTCAAGGACATGAGAGGAAAATCTCATCTGATTTTTGTAAAGTTAGGGGCTGGGGGACGGGGCAGGAATGCACCGACGCTGCGTTCTGAACTGTGAGTAAAGGGAAATATTCCTTGTTCTGAGGAGTGCCTTTGTAAACACATCTTCATTCAAGTATTGTGCAGCCTTAATAGATTTTTTTTATGCACTGAATTGTTCTGTCGTTCTGCAGTTAACTTCAAAATGTTGTGTAGAAGGGGACTATGCTGATAGAGTGCTACCAAGTCACTTCCATCCAGAGCTTCAGTAATGAAGCTTCTAACTGTATATTGATGCTAAATACCACTGTTAGGAAGCCCAATTATATTTTTTTTCCATGCTCACTCTGAAGAAGTGCAGTAGGTCACTCATTCTGAATAACAAATCAGCTTCCTAGCCTTCCCCAGAAATAATTCATTATTCAAAAAATCCATTTTTTTTATTTTCTTCTTTTTCTCTAAAGGTTGTAAGTTTTATAAAAGCACGCTTTTCTTTTCCAGGGCCTTTCTAAATTCAGTGCCAAGTGCCTAAGATGTGCATTACCCTCTCAAAAGAAAAAATAATTTCTATGCAAAAGGTTATAAAATGAAAAATAGAATTTAAATTTCTCTGTATGGGTTAAAATCTGCAGGGTTTCACTTTGTTGTGCTAACAAAGGACAATATACTACAAAATGACTGTTGAAATTTGTTAGGGAGGGGTATGGAAATGCTCTTGGAAGAATGATAGTATCAAACACCTCATTTGGAATGATGTCTGCTAATTCAGAGTTTTATAGATGAGATCCTGGAAAACCCTGGCTGACAAAGAATCTGGTCCTAATCCAGAAAATAATGAAAGAATGGAGTATCTGTGGGGGAAAAAAAGTGCCTACTGGCAAAGGTGATTATTGAAAGACTTCATCAAAAGACTGAAGCTGTGTCACTGGTGTGCTGGCTGGGACTTGCAGGGCATCGGCAACAGAGCTTGGGAAATCGTTCATGATGAAGGAAGAGCTCATTTAAGAAAGATGAGATCTTTTTTCCATGAAGTTAGAGAATCACTTAGTGGAAATGTTCGGCTACGAAATTGCAATAACTCACGGGCAGCTCACGGGCAGCTCTTCTGCTCCATCAGGCACTGGAGGCAGAGGGTTTGTGGTGTGTTTGCTCCGGCCATGGGGGTGCTGCATCTGCTCACAGCCTCCCAGTCAAACTGCTGAACAAAGAAATGAAGAGCAGCACCAACAACTCCTCTCTGTGCAACGCTCACAGTGGCTCCAGTGCACTGCGGCATAATTAACAGGGAAAGACTTCCACATTCTCATACTCTTCCCTTGTCATTCCTCTATCTGTTACCTTCCAACTTATTTAGGGTCTGAGCCTCTCACTGTTCCCACAGCTGATGTTGGTGAGTTTGTAGTTGCTGCTGGAATGAATTCGAACCATTCTGAGCACTTTGAGAGTGTGAGGAAGAGCCCAGGGCTGGGTTGAAGACACGCTGAGAGACTGAGGGAACCAGGACTCCTACATCTAAAGTTGCTCTCCCCAGCTTCTTCCTGCAGTATCTGCCTTCACTCCATGCCCATCCCGCTCCCTCTGGCTCCTCAGAAGCCCAGGCAGAGTATCTGGAACAGGCTCTGCTCCCCCAGGCAAGCTGCACACACCAAAGTTGGGATGACCTAGCAAATACAATTTGTGATTCCATGTCTGTGTTTACGGAAGGTGGGGGGAATATCTCGAGCAATACATGTGAAATGTTTGGATAACTGTTGAGACTCAGTTAATGGTTATTAATCCTGGTAGCAGCTCCAAAAAAAGTGTCTGCTATTTATTTGTATCTCAGGATTGCTTCCCAAAATAATAGGCAGCACATAAAGTCAAGGGCACTGGGTTCACTGATGCACCAGCTGCTCTCCCAAGCAGAATTCTTTACAAACAGCCAATAATCTGCTCTGCACTAAGAAGTTTAAAGCATTTTTTTATTAAACTAGGAGTGCTAGAATTGTATACATCTTCTAGTATTTCATTAAGGTTACTGGCCTTGTGTCCAGGGGGATAATAAGATGCCAGAAGGCTGCAAGAAATGCAAATAAAAATGATACGTGGTCCTGGGGCCGTTATTTGTAATACTGCAGTATTTTAATCCTCTAGCACTAGCCTTGGCTTGAGAATAGTAGGCTAAATCTGAGAGTTACTGATGCATAGCCTCAACCACAGGGACAAGATTTTTTAGTCTGCTCTTTAAACTATTTATCTAGTGCTCTATACCAGGATGGTTTGGAGTAGACTTTCATGTTGCCAAATTTTAAACTGCTTTAGAAAGCTCAGTTAAGAAAGCCAGCATGTTGAAATACACAAGTTAAACCTGCTCTGGTTTACTTTGTGGGGAAGCCTGTCTTTATGCTGTTCCTACAACAAGAACACAGCTCCTGAATATTTAAAATTGGGAATAATTTTTTGCTTCTCCCATTAATTATTTTAAATCTTTGGAACCTTAGACTTTACCTTTTGTGTGATTTATTTAAATGGTAGCTTCTGTTTGCCATGAGGGCAAGACTACAATGATTGTTATAAGTTAATTCCAGCACAGCATTTGTTCAAGAACTGGCCCATTTTACAGTGCTGGTAATGGAAAACCGATTATTTTAACCCACAGTAATTGCCAAGTGCTTTTGTGGGCTGTGGCAGTGGGTAAGAACTAGTGAGAGCCTAAATGTGCCAAGCATGGTGCCTTCTCCTGACGAATAAACCTGTCAGGTTAAATCTAACCTGCCAGATCGGACAGCTCTGTGCTGCACAGAGCACTGCCTATCCCTATGTCAGACTGCAGAAATCACCTGCAAATTCAACTTTATCTTTACACTCAGTGTTGTTTAAAATAATAATAATCCTATGCACCTGATTTGGATATAATGAGATGCAGAAACAAATAAAAACCTTTTCAATATCTTCTATGGAAAGCATGTAGGCTGCAGTCTGCAAGGCACATTTTCCCTTCTTTGGCTATATTGTTATCTTAAGGAAGATGTCATGATGCTCAAGTGCTCCTAAGAGTTGTGTTTGTTAGAGAAGAGAATACGAAAATTGTGCCTGGAATCACTTACAAGGAAGCACATTCATTGTCAGAGAATCCATTTGGAGGTCTAGCAGGTAGAATATTTTTTGCCATCAAAATTACTTCCATTTTCAAAACAGAAATATTATTTTTGACTGGATAAATAGTCTGGAAAGGCATCACAGAGGAAACTTTAAAGAAAAATCCCAAAAGTCAGTATATTCAGCGATATCCCCACCCCTGGAGGTGTCCAAGGAAGGCTTGGATGTGGGACTCAGTGCTCTGGTCTGGGTGACAAGGTGGAATTGGTCACAACTTGGACCTGATGGTCTGGGAAGGCTTTCCCAACCTTAATGATTCTGTGAAATCTTATTGTTTATTTTCACAGCATCCACTACAAATGATTCCCACCTTAGTGTGAGGCCTTTGGATGTTACCAGGTTTGAAATATTTATTAATAATAAGTCTTGCAGCAATTGCTGTAAGCAATATATTGCTACATCTGAGAGGACCCATCAAACAGCACATGGTCAGCATTATCAGGGAAAATAGAAAGTTAATTTCATAAGCTACTCAGACGTAGTAAAATTAGCAGAAATGAAGTTCAAATTTACTTGTAAGGCCTTGACGATGACAAGGCCCCTGCTGGCCAAAAAGGCCATTAGGCTGAGAACAAAGGGCCGCCCCTGTCAGGGGAGGATGTTTTGTTGTGAAGCCTGCCCTATTCACAGGGCTTCTTAATTTTTCCCCAGATTACTGGAAGAAATAGAGTGGTGCACCCAAAGGCCACTTGCAGGGAGCTGGGACTGTCAGCAGCCCTGATCAGTTGGATCACTGAGTTGGACCCTGGTCCTCACCCACGGGTGACATCCCAGCCTGCCCTCAGCTCAGCCCCTCTCATAAGCACCAGTGGGATCTGTACATAAATCACAGAATTCCAGAATGGGGTGGAAGGGATTAAATCTCATCCAGTCCACCCCCCACCATGGGCCTTGGACACTGCCAGGGATCCAGGGGCAGCCACAGCTGCTCTGGGCACCCTGTGCCAGGGCCTCCCCACCCTCACAGGGAAGGATTTCCTCCTAATATCTCATCTAACCTACCCTCCTTCAGCTTAAAGCCGTTCCTCCTTGTCCTGTTGATGCCTGAAGTGGCCACCTAAAAAACAGAGACTAGACAGGAATAAGGGAACAAAGGTAGGTGTTTATTAGAAGGGCCTTCAAAGGTACACCCTGGGCAGGCCAAAGGTGACACCTAAGATGGACCCCGGGGCACGAGTTCTTCACACTTTTATAAGTTTGGTTCATTTGCATATCAGGGTTAATTCTCCAATAAAGGCTTCAGTTACTGATGAAATTTCCCCAAGTTTACCCCCCTCCTAAGATTTTGGTTTACACATTTTGGGCCTAGGACAATCTGGGTGTCCTCAAAGAGCAAGCCTGGAGAGGCTTTGTTATGCCTACCCCAGCATGAGAGAGCAGAAGTTAACAGGCTACAAGAAACTTCAGTGTTACACACTAGGCATATACAGTGTTTGGATTTAAAATTTGAATTTAAATTTGAATACAAAAGTTAAAATCTAAGGTATCATCCAGGCCCTTGTAAAGAGTCTCTCTCCATCTTTCTTGTCGGCTCCTTCAGGTACTGGGTGTCCCACTTAACTTGAATCATCCCAGTTCAGAAGCACCAGTGGGATTGGGACATAAAGCCCCATTTATTTAGAAAGCTGACATCCATATTCCATACTTGGAACTGGTGACCAAAGGCCCAATTGGCAGCTGTTCCCGTGGCCTCTCTGGACACCAGTCTGAGTGTCCACGTGTGCTCCCCACAAGCAGCTGTGAACGTGTCACACACCAACCCTTCAAAGGGCACAGATTTCAATCTCAGCACCTAATTAAAGTCTGTTCAGAGGGTTTGATATCAAAGACCAGCACTATTTGATGTGGGCAGCTTTTCCTCTGTGCTGCTCTGATCACCCTCCTTCCAGTTGCTTTAGTTGTTTGCTGTGTAATTTTTTAATAGAGCTACGACCTTGCAAGTGCTCGTGTGAGTTCTAATGACACGACCAGAATCAGCTTCCTCTGGTTGCTGCACACCAGCCCAGCTGTGTTTAATTCAGGAATATATCAGGATATCTCCTGCTACGAGTCAGTGAAGGCCCCTCAAATATGCCCACCTCGAATTGGCCACTTGCACAAGTGGTTTTCACACACAGACTCGGGGAACATCTGCTTATGGTATGAAAATAGATTATTTTAGGTTTACAGATCAATGCAGGTCACATCAGCTGTTATGTAAAATCCTATCTGTGATATGCACCAGCTAGTTGAAAAAATTAGGGGTTGATTGAGAACTCCATTAAATATTTATATTAACGGTAAGCCTTAGCATAATCGTTTGCATTTCTAATTTACGTTGAATTAAATGAAGGAAATTTATATAGGTATTTCTAAATTACATTTGCAAGAATAGACAGGTAAAAAATTAATATACCTATGTAATATAATGCATTTTGTACTTATTACATGTTATATATTATTAAATGTTAGAAAAGGAAAAAAAAACCCTAAAATAAAAAATGTATTTAATCATCCTGTCCCATAATGGAAAAACTTCTGAGGGACTCCCTGTAGAACCCCCTCTAGGTTTCATTCTCCCACACATTTCCATGAAACTGATGAAGCAGAGGATTATGAAATGTAATGAAGTAATGAAAATGAAGTAAAAAGGATTTAACTTGATTTTAAGTGTCTAAAGAGATAACCAGCTGAAAACTTTGTGTTCTGGATTTAGAATTCACAGGCCACAGAGAGACATGTGAGTGTGAAAGTTTCAGTAATCTGAATGTGTCATTTTTTTACATTTCCATGTTCAAGCATCACACAGAATTTGTTTCCCTGGAAGAAAACCCATCCCTTCCAAATTTAGTCTGTTTGTTGCTTCTTCAAATGTAGCGTGTTGGCCCTTTTTTTATTTAAAACAAGTCACACCAACCCCAAATGCCCCATTACACATCACATTCAGGAGTGATAGACAGCAGCAGTCTATTAAAACAAGTGACTTATACAGACATAAGTGGTTTTAATTTATAATATGCTTAAAAGTGGTGCCAAGTCACTCAAAAAATAACTCCCATTTTTATGATATTTAAGCCTTCTGCTTCACCCTCCCTCTTAAAATAGAGAATTCCTAGGAATTTTTGGGTTCTAACCTTGATCAGACAACTCATTTCCAGGATAGATCTTGCCAAAATACATTTGCAGAGCAAACATGATTGAAAATGTTTTCTAATTACTGCAGCTTCTGTTCAATTTTTATTTCGTGTGACTTTCTTAGATAAGTTTTTCCCTACTTGTAAATTTTCTTTCCGTGCTTCACTGGTGTGTTCTTTGCCTTCTGCTGCTGCTGCTGAGGACCAATATTTTCTCCAGCACAGTTACTGATCCTTCTTTTGGTTTTAATATTCTTCCTTGAGAAGAAATAAGCTTAGCGGGATTTCAGAGCCCTCAGCAAATCCAACTCCCCAGCTACCAGGATGATGACTTTTCTGCCTACACATTTCTGAACAACAATATTTCTGCATTTTCCTTGCTCATACAAATCACCAGAAAGGTTTAAGCAGTGTATTTTTTTTCCACTGCTTTTGAGAGAGGGATAGAATTGAATCTGCAAGATTTAAAAAAGTTTTTAAAGGGCCCTACCAGTTCACAGTGGGAAATGAGTTGTGTTGTTGCTGTTGCCGTTTCTGTAACATTTTTGATCTTATTATTTTGGGCATTTTTCATGCATAGAAGAAAAACCACCATCTATGTACATGCCATTCTTTGTAGTGTCTGACATTTTGAAAAATTCCAGTATTTAAGGAGATGGGAAAATCAGAATTACTGCTTCTCTAACCCCTTAGGAAAAAGGCATGGGTTTTATTCTACAATTTCATTCTAAGATGGTCAATTTTGTTTACAGTTATAACTTCCTCATTAAGAAATGGAAATAATTTTCCTATTCCTTTTCCGGTCTCAGAAGCTATGGAAGAGAGAATGGATCACCAGAAATTTGTCAAATGGCTCATCAGACAATATAAGATGTCAAGTTAAGCAGGAGAGGCTTTTCACAGCAAAGGACTGGCACAGATAAAGGTTAAAGAAGTGTCCTCATCTGCCATGGTCAAGATTGCTGAACCTTTCTCAATATGGATCTGAATATTTTCCTTTATGTCATTGGTTCCATCCCGGATAACAGGTTCTTTGTGAATAACTACCACAGAAAACAGCTCAGTGAAATGCGTTGTTTAAAAGTGTTTCTCCGACTTGTTAAAACAACTCTTCAGTGACATGTTGCTTTTAATCTAAAAACACACAAAAGAGAAGGCCATGACCAGCTTTGTTTTAAATAGAAGCTGTTGAGTACCTTGCAAATTCTTCCGAGCTTCCTTTGTCTCATGTGTGATATTAGAGGAGGCAGATGGGATGAGGGAGTTCCCTGTGTCACTGCAAAGGAAGAGAAGTGGAGGGTTAGTGAAGCCACCCAAAATCCTTCCCTCCTTCCTTCCTTCCTTCCTTCATTCCATAGTAGGGAGGGAGAAAATTCCATTGTTTCTGTTTCATCCACAGAGAAATTAAACATGAAGGGGATAAGGGATTTGGTTTACTTGGATTATAAATATGATTATGGAAGAGACAAGAAATGAAATCTAGATGTATTCCTGGTTTTGTTTGTGGGGTGTTTTATTCCCTTTTCCTGTCAAAGGAAAATCCTATCTTATTTTCGTATTCATATTCCCTTCCTGCTTCTTATTGTGTAAAAATCCTAGAATATTGGTGATTTAAGCCTCCACATCGAATTGAATGACACAGCTCTGGTTCAGCAGCCTCTTCTAGAGGTTTGTTTCTAGATATATAGAATAAATAATAAATTACTAAACCCCACTAAAAACACAATAGAGAGCCTAAATAAAGTAATAAATTGCTGTCCAACAAGCTTCTGCAAAGCTCCAAACCTTCCCACTGGGACAAATCTTCAGTATCTAAAAAAACCCAGGGGTTATTGCTTACAGAGCTCTGGAATCCTTCTGCTGACGATGTGTTCAGCATTCATTTGAAAAGCAAGCCAAACTACACCATAAATTTTTCAAGGAAACAATGGAAACATGGGATTTATGATCATTGACTCTTGCTGAAGGCTGATCCTGTAGATCTGTATTTGTCATTTCGATTGCGCAAAGTCATTTTTCAGTTTTTCATGGCTGGCTGAAGGGTTAGAGTGCCAATGGAAACATCACGTTGAAATAACAGATGTCAGAAATATTGCACCAAGAACCAGGAGCTACTTTAACAGACCTTGTAAAATATTGTTCCTTCTTATACCGAACGTAGGGGTAAGAGCATTTTTTATTTGCTTTTCAAGTCAATTGGCACTTTGTCTGAACTGGAACCATAGGCTGAGGTTGTGAGGGAATTTCTGTTTGTGCCAGTGCATGAGAAGCTTTGTTTTCAAGGCAGTGAGCTACTTGCATTGGCTTTTACTGAACAATAAATAAATTGGCTATTTAAAGGTCCTTGAATAGTATAAAAGTATTGAATCACTCCTTTATAGCTGTTCCACTGAAAAATACTTAATTCTTGTCCTCTCTTGCATTCATCTCAAGAAAAATTATTAATTTCCTTTCCAGTTGTGCTTTGCTCAGAGAATATTCCCCAGTGCCTTTCTGGCTTGAGCTATGCTTGAAAGTTTTCCCAGCATAAGTATGTCAAACAAGAGTGTGAAAAATCATTCCTCTGTCAAGTGCATCTTTGCTGCAAAATAAGAGTAGGAGTAAAGAATGTGGCTGAAAAAGGGTGAATCGTTAATGGTTAACCAATTTAATGCACTATCTTAGTTTATAAGTGTTCTGTTTGATGAAAATATCATTGTATTATATTTAGGGGGAGATATCAATATTTGCCTGGTCCTGCATTAGAAAATGCAATTGTTCATACACATCAAGGAAAGTGCTATCTCTGTTAAACAGTGCTCCAGGCAAAAGGGATTTTTTTGTTATTATTTTTTTTTCCTATAAGGAAATATAATTCAGAGTTTGTTTGGTATGGATTTCGTAAAGATCCTGATTTCAAAGGAAAAAAATGCAGACTGGTACTACAATGAGAGAAACTGAGAAACTAAAGTTCAAGTTCTGTAAAACAGAGAGCTTTGAGTTCCTCTTTAGCAGAAGAAGTATGAAATCAGGAATGGAACTCAAATGCTTAACCTCAAAAACTTCCTGGCATTTTAAACATTTCTTTGTTGGTCATTTTGAATAAGGTCTGTGCAACATTGTTATATAAATATTAAATATTGTAACAAGCCAAAGGCACCACTCCTACAAAAATAAGCAGTGTTCCATGTGGTGGTTTAACCTGCAAGCAGCTAAACCCCGCAGAGCTGTTCATTCATTCCCCCCAGACAGGGTCCAGGAGAGAATCAGAAAAAAGGTGAAACTCCTGGGCTGAGATAAATAAAATTTAAAAGAAAGTGTAAAAGAAAGGAAGAGGAAGGGGAGGGGAAAAGGGGAAAAGAAAAGGGGAAAAGGG
>VZTH01010114.1:8073-43564 GCA_013397815.1 Aleadryas rufinucha
TTTTTTTAAATTTTTTTTTTCCTCTGAGTGGGAATATCAAGCAAAAATAAATTAAATTTGACCATCCTGGACAATAACCACGAGGTTTCCTCAGTACCTAACATCAATACAAGGCACGCCCACCAACACACACACCAAGAGCACTGCAGAGCAGGGTGGGCGCCGCGCCGGCCCGGCCCCCCAGGTGCTACTGTTTGTAGTTTTGTCAGTTTGCTGCTGCCCTCCTTCCCCGGGCTGGGCTCTGGCCCCCAGCCCCAGTGACAGACCCCAGAGCTCGGCTGCCCCTCCCGTGTCACTTCCTGAAGCTGCTCTCGGGGATGGTCAGAGTGCGGCGCCGCAGCTTCCGTCCCGACCCCTCCTCCAGCAGGTAGGTGACATCGATGGCTGCAACAGAGCACAGGTGCAGAAGGGGATTTCAGTCATTACAGGATCATTGGGGTTGGAAAAGACCTCCAGGATCATCGAGTCCAACCCGTGACCCATCCCCAGCTCGTCACCCAGAGCAGAGCACTGAGTGCCATGTCCTGTCATTAAAAGAACACAAAGTTCCTGTTTCCTTATTCCTGGTTCTTTCAAGGATGTTTCCCTCCATGGTGATATCCATGGCTGGACCAGACAACCTCCAAAGATTCTCCCAACCCAAATCAGTCATCAGTCCCTGACTGTCTGGCATTGCCAGGATTTGGAAGAGACTGGATAGGGCTCATCCCAGGCTTTAAATTAAAAGCAGGGATACACTTCACCAGTGGAACCCCTGCCCCCTTATCCCACAGCTCAGACAACACCTACAGCATGTACTCAGAACCCAAGGAAAGCTCATGAAAGGTCAAAAGAGACTTTCCAAATTCTCTTCAGTCTTTCCTGGACTGTCTGTTAAGTTTCTCAGTTGGAGACATGGAATAACTGGGGAGAATTCGTCCACAGAAAGTTTCTGTGGGTATTAAAAATACTATACAAAACACAGTAAGAAATTTCACTTGGATTTAGTGGATTTCTGTCGCAAAGGAAAACATGGCTCCAAAGAAAACTGACTTTCCTAATGCTTCTAGCAGTGAATTCAGACAAAAACATTCATTTTATCAACACAGCTCAGCAAAGTGACCCCAGGCCTGCAGGAGACCTGGGGCTGTGCAAGCAGAGCCTGAAATCTCACCGTTTTTCCCTGGGATTTTCTCTAGGAGGTTGAGCAGGATCTGGTTCAGCCTCTCCCTCTGGAGGTGCCGCCGCTCCTCAGGGCTGCAGAGCGGCCTCGTGTCCGAGGGGTTCTCGTCCCCCTTCTTCTCTGTCTCGCAGCTCTCGCTGGGCACGGGCTCCTTGTCGGGCTCCTCGGGGCTGGGCAGCTCCCCTGGAGCCTGCTCTGGGGCCCCCAGCACCTCCTCCATGAGGGGCAGGGAATCTTCCTCTTGGTTTAAGTCTTTGATCTGTGGTTTTGAGCGATCGGATTTCCAGGATGACCTGGCAGGACAAGAGGGGTTTGAACAGCACTTTGTCAGCCACTCACCTGAAAGGACAATTCCCAGCGAGTCCAGGACTCATCCATGGGCAGGGCCTCTCTGGAGCTCAATTTCTTCCCTCAATCCCTACACTCACACCCTCCAAGTGCTGTAACTTTATCTGCACCTCACCAAACACAGCTTTGAAAAATAAAACAGCTTTTCATTTTCAGCTGCAAAAGATTTTATCTCCAAAAGCAGTTTGGCCCAACCCTTAGAGGGGCTTTTCTGCAACAGCCACAGCCCTTGATGGATGTTTTTGCAGCCTCTACCAGACCTGGGCTCTGACTGCCCCACAGACACGGGCAGCGGGTCCAGGACCTGGGTTCCTCCATCTGGGAAGGTTGGAGGCTCCTGCTCTGGGCATCTCCTCACTCAGCTGCTTTTTCCTGACTTTCAAATGGCTCCTTTCTTTTCCTGATGTGCATTATTAAGGCTGCCCATCCCACCTCACCTGTTCCCTTTTATCTCTCTGAAAGTTTAGAGAGCTTTAAATAATTTAAACTTCTCATTCCCATGGCACCCAGGGGAAAGGGGCAGGAGGAGAGTGGGCACAACAAACAAACAATTATTTCATCTCCTCTCAACAAATCTGGGGGAGGGAGACTCACCTGCCTCCATTTCTCTTGTAGTTGTCTGGCACATAATGAGGCTGCAATAACAATGAAGATTATGGTTAATACCAAATCAAAGTCACAGTGGAAGGAAGTTCTGGTCTGTCAACTACTCTGGAAGTACCAATGCAGGACACTCTGGAAATGCTGGTGTACCTCAAACATCAGACCTCACAGGAGGAGGCACAACCATGTAACAAGAAAAATTAGAGCCAGACTTGTCTGATTCTTCACATCTTCTAAATAAATTTCAAGCCACAGACCACCATGACAAAAACCATCTTTGCTTTCTGCAAAGATTTTCCAGAATTTTCCAGAATGACCTGGGCTGGAAAGCATCTTAAAGATCATCCAGGCCCACCCTCTGCCATGGGAAGGGATATCTTCCACTAAACCAAGCTCAGAGCTCCTCCCACCTGGCCCTAAGCACGAGTCTGGAACCTTCTCCAAAGCCAGTACAAAAACCTCTGCTCCGTGACGAACAGAGCTCACTTGCAGAAGGTTTGCAGATCTGCCACGTGTGTGCTGCTCCGAGACCCCCTCTGAGCTCACCATCACCATCCCTTCAGCACCTCTTTGCCTCTCAACTGCAGCTTCTGTTACACCCAGTTCTCTTTCCAAGCTTGCTTTCGAGCCAGCTTTCCCCCCAGACTGTTCATACTCACAAAATCATGGAATGATTGAGGTTGGAAAAGCCCTCCCAGCTCATCGAGTCCGAGCTGTGCCCGGTCCCCACCTTGTCCCCAGCCCAGAGCTCCGAGTGCCACCTCCAGCCCTTCCTTGGACACCTCCAGGGATGAGGATTCCAAACCTCCCTGGGCAGCGCCTGCCAATGCCTGACAGCCCTTTCCATGAGGAAATTCCTGCTGATGTCCAACCTGAGCCTCCCCTGGCCCAGCCTGAGGCCGTTCCCTCTCCTCCTGTCCCTGTTCCCTGGGAGCAGAGCCCGATCCCCACATAAAGGATCAGCTCCCTCAGGCTGACCAAGCTTCATCCATCAACAGTCAGGGACTTTCCAAAACTCCACCCAGCCTCCTAAAAACAGGTAAGGAAGCTGAGAACAATCCCACTTACTGAGAAATCCCTCTTGGGCGTGAGTTTCTTGGGGAAGTGGTCGAAGGCGTAGGGCTTGGTGCACACGGGGTAGCGGTTCCGGTGGATCTTGTAGAAGAGGTGAGCTGATTTATCCAGGCGGTAATCACAGATGTAAACATCCTGCTCCTTCACACCCTTCGGCCTCCCTGGGATCAAAACAAGGCACACAAGAAAAAACAGTCATGGACTGAGGGGGAAACACGTGGTTTATCACAGTGTGAGGGAGGCGGGGCTGCCGCAGTGTCCCTGTTTGCTCGCTCGCTCAGAACCCCAGCAGGACACACAGCTGGGTCACTCTGAGGGGAGACCCTGCACACTCTGATCAAACACTTCTCAAACTTTCACAGACACAATTATCGACTGACATCATTTTCTCTTCCCTGCCCAGTGCCTCTTCAAACAGGAATCCCTGTCCCAGGGCAAAGCCATGGCGTGTCCTCAGCTCTGAAACATGCAAACATCCCCCACGGCCTTTGGACAGCAGGAACCACTCCAGTTCATGTTCTCGGTTCCACAATAGAGTGAGTTTGTCCCAGCACCTGGCTCAGCTGTGCCCGGGTTCAGGGTGAGGATGATGTTGCTCACACCCCAATGTTTGCTTGGTGCCCAGCAGTGCTCACCCTCAGCCCAGGACTCCTCAGGGTCCCCTGCTCTGCCAGCAGGGCCAGGACAGCTGACCCCAGATGGCCACAGGATATTCCACACCACCGAGTGTCCGGCCCAGTGCGGGGTGGCCGGGACCCCCCAGTTGGTGCTGGGGACAGGCTGGGCATTGGGTGGGCAGTGACTGCACTGGGCATCACTTGTGCTTCCTGGGGTTTATTCACAGGATCATGAAGGGGTTTGGGCTGGAAGGGACCCTAAAGCTCATCTCATGCCACCCCCTGCCATGGGCAGGGACACCTTCCACTATCCCAGGCTGCTCCAAGCCCCAGTCTGGCCTCGAACACTTCCAGGGATCCAGGGGCAGCCACAGCTTCTCTGGGCAGTGCCAGGGCCTCCCCACCCTCACAGGGAAGAATTTCCTCCATGTATGCAATCTAAATCTCCCTCTTTTCAGTTTAAAACCATTCCCTCTTGTCCTGTCCCTCCAGTTCATGATTAAGAGCTCCTCTCCACCTTCCTTGTAGCCCCTTCAGATACTGGACACCTGTCTCTGTAACCTCCCTTTCCATTACTACTACTGCTATAATTATTATTACAATTCTAATATTTTAATTTATTTCAACCATGAAACTGTTTTTATCCCAACCCCTGGGTTTTACCTTGTTCCAGTTCCCTCCCCATCCCATGGGGAGCGAGTAGCTGGGTGGTGCTGAGCTTTCAGCGGGGGTTAAACCACCACAGCCCGCTGCCCAAGTGCTCAGGAATGTGTTCAGTTCTCACCTTTGCAGTAGGTGTACAGGTCAAGCACACAGCACGTCCCCACCACGGCCTCCAAGGGGATGATTTCGTACAGGGGCACCCGGAACAGCTCGTTGTGGTAGAACTTGCGAGACGGGGAATGATGCGTTTCGTGCGGACGGAAATAGTGGTGGCCGAAGGCGAAGCGCTCCTCCCTGAGGGTGCAAAGGGGACAGAAACACAAATCAGAGCAGGACACAGCTCACTTGATGCCCCCTGCTTCGTTTTGAGTTCCCTCTCTTGCACTTGGCTGTGATGAACAGCAGAGTCACACAGTGTTCCATATTCCACTGCCTGCCTGCAGCGAGGGCAAACACTCCCAGCGTGGTTTCCATGGGCACAGCACACTGTGAGTGGCCAGGGCGCAGCACTGACCATCTCACAGCTGTCACTGCGTACCCAGGTCTGTTCCAACACTGAGGAAACCCATCAATTTCTATCTCTGATCCTTTGCTCAAACCTCCAACCTCACGTGTTTGCACTGTGCAGCTGCGGAGCACAGGCTCCAGCTGGGAATTCCCCAACCTCTGCACCTGGACCCTGCTCATTCGCATGTTCTTAAGATGAGACTTCCATGAAATTCCTGCATGTTGACAGGTGGGCCCACGGGATATCTCAAGCTCAAAGGATGTCCTGCACATACTTCTCGTTTTTCCAGAGTTTCTCGATGCGGAAGATGTCGAGCTTGTCCCTGTTGATGTGGGACAGCAGCCGGTACGACTGCCGGACCGGGTGCCCGTCGGGGGTCCTGCGGCTGTCTCTCATCAGGTACACACAGTCACCTGCCCAGGGGCACAAAAGACACACCTGTGAAGAGCCTGGCCTGAGCCCAGCACACAGAACCAGAGTAAATCATCACTAAAACTAACACAACAGAGGCACCTAATGCTGGAGTGCAAGGAATGACACAAACCCTCTGCAGAACCTGCCAAGGGAACAAAGGCTGCTCAGACATTTTGCACAGCAGCTTGACAGAAAAACGACCCATAACCTTCTATGCCCAGACTGAAAACACCAACCTGTAAGGAATCAAAATCATGACAGACCACAGGATATGTAACAAAGTCAGTCGTGATTAGGAGAAGGTGTAGGAATTAGTGATGGCTGCAATGTGTGAAGAATAAATCTTAGAGAAAGAAGATACTCAGAAGATTACTATTAAGAAAATAAATCCTGGCCTGAGAAGCCCCAAGCCTTTGGTTATTCCAGCAGAATTCCAATGAGATGCAGAGCTCAGGAAAGGTAAAGAGAATGCAGAAAGGACTGAACAAACTGGCACTGCTGGCAGTCAAAAAATATTTCCCAAGGGCAACCCCTAAACTTAAATGTATTCATTTTGTCCCATGAGTGAATTTACTCCTTAATTTCTCTGCTCTGACCTGTGAAATTCCAGAATGACCTGGGCTGGAAAGCATCTTAAAGATCATCCAGGCCCACCCTCTGCCATGGGAAGGGATATCTTCCACTAAACCAAGCTCAGAGCTCCTCCCACCTGGCCCTAAGCACTTCCAGGGCTGGGAAGAGATTCCACCTCTTCTGTTATTTACCTAAAAATGACCAAAACCTGGGAGGTCCCAAGTCATAAAACCTCCCCTGGGTAGGACCAGAGGTCACACAGCAGAATGTTCTGGCTGGAGAAACGGGCAGCAGCAGCTGCTCAGGAGGAGAAAGCACAGGAGCAGGCGAGCCAAGGAAAAGCCTCCCCTTGCTGTCCCTGCCCAGCTGCCTTTCTGCTGTTTATGGACTTTCAGAGCCAAAGGCTACAGCTGGACCTTTGGGGATTAATCCTTCCTCCAAGAATTTGTCTAATCTTTTTTGGAACCATTCATACTCTGACCTCTCCACCCTCCCGTGGCAATGCTTGCCACAGTCTGGTTATGCTTTCGTAACAAAACCTTCCTAGAGTTTAACTGTTGCCAGCTAATTTCTGTTTGTTCCCTAATTTCTGCATCGTTGCACCTTCCTGTGCCACGTTTCACAGACCTTCATCGTTCGCCCTCCAAATCACCTGGGCAGGCTCTGTCCACAGAAAAGATGATCCAGATCGGATTATCCTTGTTATCCTTGTTTTCACACGTAGTGAGATCCTCTGTGCAATGGGATGTCAGAGCAGCACAGGGCAGGCAGGGGACAGACACCCCAGGAGGTTCCAGGAAGGCACAATCACTCTGCTGTTCTGTGCATAACAATTTCTGACACTCCCTTTGCCTTTTTGACTCACACAGAACATTTTTCTCGTGTTTCCATTAAATTGCAGTGACTCCTGGGATTTTTTCCCCCTATTTTTTTTGGCCCCTGATTTTGCACATGTGTAGTTAAGGCTGTTTGCTTTCCACGGATATTGCTGTTATTAATTAGCAGGTTTCACAGCTTGGGAAAGAGATGCCAGGGAACAACTGAGGACAACGTGGCCCCAGGGTCATCAACACTCCAGTTTTGCTATAACCAGATTCAAGATTAAAGTGAAGCACAAGTAATTCTATTTTCATTAATATAATCTAATTTATAAATCTTGTCTAAGTTTAAAAGATGCTCCTAAGGAGTCCTCATATGCAGAAATTTCTCCCATATATCCAACCTAAATTTCCTCTCTGTCCATTTGAAGCCATCCCCCTTGTCCTGTCTCTCCAGTTCCTGATGAACAGTCCCTCTCCAGCTTCCCTGCAGCCCCTTCAGATCCTGCAAGGGGCTCTGAGCTCTCCACACAACCTTCTCTTCTCCACGCTGAACATTCCCAGCCCTCCCAGCCTGGCTCCATGGGGAAGGGGCTCCAATTCCCTGACCAACTTCATGGCCTCCTCTGGACTTGCTCCAACAGTTCCACATCCTTCTCACATTGGGGGCCCTGGAACTGGACACAGCACTCCAGCTGGAGTCTCAGGAGAGCAGAGCAGAATCCCTTCCCTTGACCTGCTGCCCACGTTCTTTGGATGCAGCCCAGGACACGGGTGGTTCCTGGGCTGTGAACACGCTGAGTTTTTGGTCACCCATCACCCCAAGCCCTTCTCCCAGGGCTGCTCTCAGCCATTTCCCCACCCAACCTGTAGCTGAGCCTGGGATTGCCCTGACTCAGGTGCAGGACCTTGCACTTGTTGACATCCAAGAGGTTCACATGGTCCCACCTGTCCAGGTCCCTCTGGATCCACCCCTTCCCTCCAGCATTCTGACACCCAGCTTGATGTCTTCTTCCCACCTGAACTGAAACTGGGGTAACAACAGCTTCCCTTTACAACTTTAAGGGTAACTTTTAAAGACATTGGGGAGGTGGGTTCTTTAAAAGACTCTTAGAAAAGGTTCTTTAAAGGTTCTTTAAAAGAACCTTTCCTTAGAAAACAAGGAACATACTGAGAGGAACTGCTGGCCCCAAGCAAAATGAAAATAAAACCATTCCATTTTAAATCACCTAATTTTAAACGAGCTTTTTCCAACTCTTCTTCCCCACCTCTCCCATGAGAAGAAAGCAACCCCAGCACTATTGTGCCTGACTGAAAAAGAAGCATTCAGAAAGAGATGCAGACAGATGCTCTCTTGCCCTAAAGATCAGGAAACTGGATTTCAATTCCACATTATCCAGATGTTCCAGATGCCCCTCTGCCTCAAAGTTTCAAAGGAAAAACCACGGCAGCTGCTGCTGGTGCACCAGGGATGATGATGATGTGCTACAGTTTCTGGCTGTGTGGGTTTTCCAGGATCCATTCTGACTCCTGTTTATCGATTCCTATCCAAGGTAGAACTCCATGCTCACTCCAAGGGATGTGATGGATCAGATCTGGTTTGTTTGCATCATCTCCTGGGTTTAGGTATCAGGGAATTTTTGCAGAAGAAGTTTGTCTGTGGTGCAACACTCGACAGCTTCCAGCAGAATTGCCAAGAATTTAAGAAACAAGTTCTCCAACCACTGACTGAAGGCCCCTCCCTGAGATCCCTCTGAATGAGAGGGATTTGATCACAGCAGAGTGTGACCACTCACACAGCTGATTTTCAGCTGTCTTGTTCCTCCAAAATATCATCTCTCAAGCTGGGAACTTGTGTTCAGAGTGCACCCAGCTTCCCCTGGGCAGGCACTGGGCTCGATGGACTTCCAGGCTTTGTGGCAACATCAGCCTCTTCTCAAAACACAACTCCCAGGAAAATGTAAATCCACACACAGATTGAAGGGCTGCAGGCCACGCTTTTGCCTCAGCATGTGGAATGACAAGGCCTTTTCGACACCAGAGGGAGTAAAAAGCTGCTTCTCCCGCTGTCCAAGCTGCCTGATACACCCACAGCACAGTAAAGGTCGTGCCTGAGGAGTTTGGGTGGAGAACTCCAGACCAGCAACAAGCCCCATGGATTTCCCCTTTCCCTGCTGGAGCTGAGTGTTCTGTTCCAGCACCTTCTGGTGGTACTTCCTTCATCTGCTCCCTGTGCCTGCAGAGGCATTTGGTGCCCAACAGCAGCAGTTTGGTCTCCTCTGTCCCCTGCTGGTGGCACACGGAGCTCAGCCACAGAGGGACATTTCTCTCTTTAAAGGGCATTTCTCTAATTAAGGTCACCAAGATCGGATCAGAGACACACAAGTAAAATCTAACACGTCGTGACAAAAATGATCTTAATGCTCTGAATACCTGGAAGATGCCACAAGCCCCAGATCAAACTTCATCCATTTCAACAGAGAATGTAAAAGCAAGGTCTGATACAGCCCTTGAAGTGAGTTTCTCTCACAAAAAGCAAAAAAAGACATGAGAAACCCAAAGGCTGACCTCTGGACAGGACAGACAATGCAGAGCAATGACCAAAAAGGAGGACTGAATGCAAATTCCAGAATCTTGCAGATAGGATAGAGAATATGCTGTTCTTTGACCTTTTTTTAATTCCCCATTTTCCTGAAGGCTCTCCTATTCCCCTCTAGCAAACTTATCAACTGTTTTCACTCATTAAAGAGCAGTTTCCTAATAATGATAAAGGGTTCTTTCTAACCTTGTGTGCATCTGTAGGATGAAATAAAATATTTTTTTTTTATCAGTGAGTTGAATTGTGTGGCTGTGGCAGCTGCCTTGGACAGATTCAGGAATTCAGAGCACAGTCCAGAGAGATAAGCTTTAGGGAACACACAAGCAACGAGCTGGATGTTTTAATGACCATTCTGCACTAAAATACTGGAGGTCTAACAGCTTTCTTGGCCTTTACTTCTAAATGTTAACTACCAGCAGCTGGCTCAGCATCATCCTCCCCTGGCCAGGACAGCCCTGGCTGTGCTAATTAACATTTCTTCATCAAGAGCCTGTGAGAACTCTTACTGTGTATCACTCCCAGCACCACAGAGGGAGCAGCTTCCACTTGTGAAAAATGGAAGTATTTTTGACAGGGCGATGCCAGAGATCCCTGCAGGCCCCGGAGCCAGCACGTACCTTGGCGGAGCAGCAGGTCGTCCCTCAGCAGGCAGATGTAATAAACACAGCCAGGCTGGGCATAGTGGGGGCGAGGGATCATGGGAACCTCCTGCAGGGAAAAAAGAAAGGGAATCCTGAGCTGCCCACCAGAATCAGTCCGATATTGGGCTGACACCTTTTTGGAAACACGCAGAGAAAAACTGACCCCTCGTGGAACTGAACCTAAGTCAAGGAAGCTTCACCAATCCCAAAAGATACAAATTCTAAATACAAATACAAAAAAAAAAAAACCACTGAAGAGATGCTTTAGTTTAAATAAGGAAGGAGAATCTTGTTTTACCCTGTTCACAGCTCGAGGTTCACACTGCTCACACAGGTAGTGCTCAACGTCCGAATTCACACCCATGCAGTCACAGTGCTGCCAGACCTGGAGAAACAGGTACAGCCCAGTCAGAAAGTCCTGGGACAGATTACAGTTGCAATCTGCATTTTCTCAGAAAGTATTAAGAAAAGCATGAAAATAAGCTTCACACAGGAAATTCAACATTTTCTATGAACTATTTCACACCACGTCAGCAGACAGACAAGATCTCCATGCAACAGTAAGTGTAAAAGCCCAAAATTTTAGAATTAATTTCTCTCTCCCAAGGGCAGGAGAGATGGGGCAGTTTCAGCTCCACTGCTCAATTCAAGTTGCATTTTCTCTGTGAAAACAGAATCCCTCTTCTTGCAGAGAGGAAACGAAGGGCTGAAGAGTTAATTAACGCTACCAAGCGCAAAGGAAACCGCCGGTGAAGAGTCCCACTTGCTGTGGATAAGAGCTCCTTGGGGCTCCCCCTGCTCACCATGCACTTTTCACACTGGATCATGAGCCCCTCGTCCTTGTAGAGGCCGCAGATGCAGCGGATGACGTCCTCGTCCTTCTCGTGCCCGTTGTCCTTGTCGCACACCGAGGTCTCGGAGCTGTCGGCCTCGCTCGCCGTCTCCCCCACGATCTCGTCGATCTGGGCCGAGGCCTCGTGCCGGGCGTTGTAGTAGGCCTTGCGCAGCCGGCACACGTCCCGCCCCGTCGGGGACTTCCTGCCGTAGTATTTCTGGAGAAATCAAAGCAAAAACCACCCAAGAAGTGCTTTATTTCCAAGTCCTGTCCTGTTCAGTTCCTGTCTGTGCGCGCCTGGGAGGGTTTTCCCTACAGCTGCAGCCCCAAATGTGGGGTGCACCTCTCCATCTCCCTCCTGACTCTGACCAGCAGGTCCATGGATGTGATGTGGGCAGGGAAGGAACTGAGAGCAGCCCTGGGAGAAGGGCTTGGGGTGATGAGTGACCAAAAACTCAGCGTGTTCACAGCCCAGGAACCACCCATGTCCTGGGCTGCATCCAAAGAACGTGGGCAGCAGGTCAAGGGAAGGGATTCTGCTCTGCTCTCCTGAGACTCCAGCTGGAGTGCTGTGTCCAGTTCCAGGGCCCCCAATGTGAGAAGGATGTGGAACTGTTGGAGCAAGTCCAGAGGAGGCCATGAAGTTGCTCAGGGGACTGGAGCACCACCCCTATGGAGAAAGGCTGGGAGAGTTGGGAATGTTCAGCGTGGAGAAGAGAAGGTTGTGTGGAGAGCTCAGAGCCCCTTGCAGGATCTGAAGGGGCTCCAGAGAAGCTGGAGAGTGACTGTTTATCAGGAACTGGAGTGACAGGACACAGGGAATGGCTTCAAATTGAAAGAGGAGAAATTTAGGTTGGATACATGGGAGAAATTGTTCCCTGTGAGGGCGGGGAGGCCCTGGCAAAGAGTGCCCAGCGAAGCTGTGGCTGCCCCTGGATCCCTGGCAGTGTCCAAGGCCAGGCTGGACAGGGCTTGGAGCACCCTAGGATCATGGAAGGTGTCCCTGCCATGGTAGGGGGTGGGATTGGATGAGCTTTAAGGTCCCTTTCAGCCCAAACCATTCCATGATTCTGTGATTCCATGACATCTGATACTGTAAAGCAGGGTACCCCTTCCAAAAGGAACAGGAATTTCTTTAGGTCAGCTATTCATGTGTATCCTTGACCTCTCTGACCTGAGGCACTCAAAGAGCTCATGATTTGCTATCAAGGCCTCATCAGGAACGGATCAGCACAAGTTCTCTTCCTCCAGAATAAATTTCTTCTTTTATTACTGCAAGAACATTAAAGGAGGGCACATTCCTGCTGCCAGTGCAGCAGCTTTCAGGCCAGACAGAGCCTCACCTCTGCGTTCCTGAAGACCTTCAGCATGTCCCCATCAAAAGCTTCCACAGTTTTGTAGTAGCCAGTCAGGATCTGCTTCTCAATCGTGGCAAGGTCCAAGGGGTCAGAGATCTTTTCATAATAGTCTGCATTTCTACAACAGGAATGTTGGCACAATGTCAGGTTCACCAGCAATTCCCACTGTGCAAATCCATCACAGAAAGCAGCTCTGGGAAGGCAGCACTTACTTTTTCTTTGGGGGCAGGTTCAGGAGAGGAGCTGCGAGCGCCTGCCTGGAGGAGTCTGCAACAGGAACAGAGCTTAGTGACACCACTGGAGTAAAACTTCCAAAGAAAAGCAACTAACAACATTCAATCTTGGTTAAAAAAAGCCTTTTCTGTTATCTGAGCCACGGGGAATCGAAATGCTTCTGCATTTCTAGGTGTTGGTGGCTGTAACTGGAGTACAGGTAGCACAAGGAAGGACAGTTTCTGATTTTGTCTGATATTTTGAAACATCAGTTTCAAAGGAGAGCAACATCTGCAGATTCTGGTGGTAAAGCAGGGGGTTGAGGCTAAAGCAAAGTGATTATTGGTAAGGGGAGAAATTAAAAAAAATAGGAGTTATTTAACATCCCATCTTTTTCTAGCATTTCCTATTCAAAGCGTCCATTTCCAGAGGTTGAAAACGTGCCCACAGAGATTTTTTTAAAGAGAATCACCTTCACCTTTGTAGGATATGATGCTGTCACATATCTCCTTGAAGATCTGAGCCAGGCGGGCGGCACGAGCCACCTCGAGGTTCTCCTCAGCCGCGGCCAAGCGCCGCGTCCGCACCGAGCGCGACGTCTGCAGGGCTGAGAACTGCGTCATGAACACATCTGGGAGAGGGCAAGAGAGAATTACCTCTGGACAAGAAATTCATTTCTAAACAAGAAACTTGTTAAGAGATCAAATTACAGCATCTTAGGTGTAGCGACTCCACCACCAATTATTAAACGGAGATGTTTTCTAAGCTACTGGAACATCCAAGGCTTCAGCTCCCTATTCCCACCTCAGTTCTCAGCTGGTTATTGAAATATTTTATCTTGCTGGAGCAAATAAAACACGTCACTGAACTCACCCCAAATACTCACTGTCCAGCTTCTCCTGCACCTGACACTGGGGGCCAAATCCTGCCAGGCTGTGAGGATGATGCTCCCACCAACAGGGTTGTTTCTGGCATAGGAGCAATAATTTTTCCCTGACAGTCATATTTTCCCCATTCCCACAAGTGATTGCACGCCAAAAACCTTTGCTCTCTAAAGGCCTGAAAGCTGTGAAACTATGAGGATAAATGACAATTTCTGCAGGCTGCACAACTGTTTCTGGTTTAGGGATACAGACAGCAGGAAAGAGCTCTTCTCCATCAGGGTCCAATAATGGAAAATCATAGAATCCCAGACTGGTTTGGATTGGAAGGGACCTTAAAGGTCATCCAGTGCCACCCACTGCCACGGGCAGGGACACCTTCCACTACCCCAGGCTGCTCCAAGCCCCATCCAACCTGGCCTTGGACACTGCCAGGGATCCAGGGGCAGCCACAGCTTCTCTGGGCACCCTGTGCCAGGGCCTCCCCAGCCTCACAGGGAGGAATTTCTCCCTAATATCATAGAATAACATCCTAGAATTACTGGAGTTGGAAAAGACCTCCAAGATCACACAGTCTAACCTGTGACTAATCACCACCTTGCAAACCAGACCACAGCACTGAGTGTCACGATGTTAAATGTCATTCTCCTCCTCCTCTGACAATCCACTCTCGATGAAACACCACAAGTGACAACTTCTCCCAGGACTCAAGTGACTCCTGAGAACTTTCACCTGTGCAGCAGCCCTTGCTGCTTACAAAAGGTGTATGGATGTGGTAGGAACTCTACACTGGATTTACAGAGAGTTTAACTCTCCATGTCACAAAGCAGCACCCAAGGAGGCTGAGGGGCCTCACCTGATTTGATGTTGCCGTCGTCCCGGCAGATCCCGTTCCAGCGGGTGTACAGCGACGAGCTGTGCATGTTGTCACTGACGTGCTTCACTTCGTCTTGTTTCTGTCGGATCTTTTCCCAGTTCCGTACCAAAAACACGTGGTGTTTCAGCACAAAATTCCTGCAGGAGTTAGGAAGGTATTCAAGAATTGCCTTTTTACTGGAAAATTAATTCTTGAACGTAATTCTTGGATTTTGAGAGTATACCTTGTGCCTTCTCTCCTCGGTGGAGAGGAATTCTAAAAGAACCAAAAGCTGCATCCTCAGAAATTTCAGGATGCCCCACCTTACAGAAGAACACGTCGACATTTGCACAGCACTCCATTTCTGAGGCAAATCCACCTGAAATCATCCCTCACCTTTCCCTGTTAGACATGGGCTTCATCTGCAGCTGAGGCGTCAGCCTGGTTGGGGCGTTCACACTTTCACTGGGTTCCTCAGGGATGTGGCCCCTCTGGAAAACAGATTGTTCTGATAGACAGGAAAAACTGTGCCAAGAACTCAGCAAAGCAGTCAAAGCAGACACAGAACCTGCAGCTTTACCCTACTGCACTTTTGTTCAAAGTTTGGGTTTCTGTTTCAAGTTTAACATTTACAGAAACACCAGTTTTTGTCTGATGGCACAGATTGATTTCCCATAAACCTCACCCACCCAAACTCTGCCTTTCCTACTTACTCTTTTCTTTAGTTTGTGCTTTGACTTCCTCTTCTCTTTCGACCGCCCAGGTCTTCTGTGGGTGCTCACAGGTTGGTTGCTTTTGCTTGAGAGTCCATTCATGCGTTGACTTTTACCCCCAATTATTCCTCTGCATTTGTCAAAGCCACATTTGCAGAGTTGCTTTGAGGAAAAAAAAATAAATTCAATAAACCCTCAAACATTTAGATTCTCTCTCAATATTAAAAAGAACATTTTCTGTCTAACACAACACGACAGGTTTTGTGTAATTTTTACACTTTACAGAACTGTTAGCCCTTGGTGAGATTTTTCAAGGTCTCGGGTGGGGTTTTTACCTGTTTTTCAACATTAAATGAGTGGAAGTTGTAGTCATAGGTGAGCTCAGTCCCAGCAGGCATGTCCTTGAGTGCATACAGCCCGATCCGATACACACCATTGACAGACCTGTGGGGGAAATGCAATCAAACACCCCAAAAATTAAACATAAAATCATCATTGTGCACAGAATGGGAGTGTTAGAGACACACAGCAACACCTCTGCTGTGCCCTGGGTTATGCCTGTTCTCCACTTGTACAGTTCTTTTATTTACCTCTTTCAATAAACTCTGAGGGCTAAAAAGGGAGCACCACATTTACAAAGAGCAGGAAGTTGTGCTTCAGAGAAGTTACAAACTGTCCTGGCTGTTGTGACAGATCACCTCATCCCCTGCAACACTGAGGTCCTCCATACACTGAACATCACACCTCATTGCAAAATCACACTGGTTTGGGTTGGCAGGGACCTTAAAGCCCATCCCATTCCCCCCCTGCCATGGGCAGGGACACTTTCCATTGTCCCAGGGTGCTCCAAGCCCCGTCCAGCCTGGCCTTGGACACTGCCAGGGATCCAGGGGCAGCCACAGCTTCTCTGGGCACCCTGTGCCAGGGCCTGCCCACCCTCACAGGGAGGAATTTCTCCCATATATCCAACCTAATCCTGCCTTCTGGCAACGGGAAGCCATTCCCCCTTGTGCAGTCACTCCAGGCCCTTGTAAATTGTCTCTCCATCTTTCCTGCAGCTCCTTCAGGTACTGGAAGGACACAATTAGGTCACCTGGAGCTCTTCTTCTCCAGGCTGAACAATCCAAATTCTCTCAGCCTTTCCTCACAGCAGAGCTGCTCCATTCCTCTAATTAATCTGGTGCCTCCTCCAGACCCTCTTCAACAGCTCCAGGCCCCTCCTGTGCTGGGACCCCAGACTTGGTGCAGCTCTGCAGGTGGGGTCTCACCTGAGCAGGGCAGAGGGGCAGAATTCTCTCCCTCTGTCCCTTCAACTCTTTTATTTTGTGTTGGATTTTCAAATTTAAAACTTTCCTATTGCTTAAATCCAGAATTATCTGAGAACCACGAGCTACTCTGATGTACTCTCCCCACAGTGACTCCTGTTCCACCATCTGCTATTCCCCTGCAAATATTCACTACAAATCCCTCAGCAGCACTTCCTCCTAGTCTGGGTCTCCCAGAGTGCTGGTATGACACAGAGTGTGCTGGAATCCGACTATTTCCCTCTCCTCCTGCTTTAAAAAAATATCTGAATTGTCAAAAAGAAAGGGTATATGTACACAGAGATGATTTTAGAGCGTTACCCAGGCTTCAACCTTTGCAGCAAGTTAAGAGTGTGAAAACCAGCAAAGCCCAGTGTAACCAGCAATGCTGGGAGGGAAATGTGCCAGTGTGACAACCAGCAGTGCTGGATCTGCCAGCAAACTTGGATCCCGTCTCCAAAGCATCCAACACTACAGGACTCCTCTTGAGCAATGTGAGCACCGTGTAAGGATTATTTACAGCTCAATTCCCCTCCCTATTTTTAGATCTGACTCCCTCGGATGAACTGGTTCTCTCTCTCTCTCTCTCTTTCTGGGGACATGGGCCTTCCAGGGAGCAGAACCCCTTTTCCTCACCATTTCTGCATCTCACAGTTGGGGTTGCAGCTGTGGTTGATGAAGCGAGCCTCGTTGCCCATGCGGTAGCTGTCGATGACCATGCCACTGTCCAGGTTCAGGCAGTAATGGTCACTGTGGTTGTGGTACTGCTCAATCATCCGGTTCCTGTGGAGCAACACAGCGAGTGTCCTGTGATTCTGCTTGTCCCCACACAGCACACGGGGAGTGACACAGCGAGAGCACACCTCAGAGAGGGTTTTGAAGAAAAAGCAGTGATAATCTTTTATATTTTATAGAACCATACACCTAGAGATGGAGGAAAGCCATTATTGCACCTATTTTTATAAGTCAAGGCCACTGACAGAGCTTGGGTTAGAATTTAGAAATTTGCTCTTCTGGAACGCTCCCTTCTGGGTTCTGCAGACTATTTGTACACATTTCATGTTGGTAACCTGTGCATGGAAGAGAAAATGCAAGCACACATTCCTTGGGGTGTCTGTGTATGCACGTGTACAACAACCAGCTTCCTCCTGGGGACTGGGCAGGTCCTGGAATCACATCCATGGATCCCAAGGGCACGGGGACAGGAGTCAGCGTGGTTATCTCTGTATGAGGAGAATGCAGCTGCCTTCTGGTGGAACTCTGAGAGCAGCGAGTTCCTCCAACCTCACATATCCCACGATGCCATGGAGTTAACAAGACAACTTCTTTCTTTCAATGGTTATCAATGCTTCCACTTGCTCTTTTTCCTTCACATCTTTCTGCAGAAGCCCCTTCCAGCCACACTCTGCCCCTCAGTTCTACCTGGTGCAGTCCAAATCCTGCAGAGTTCTCATTTCAGATGCAGTCACTTGTGGCATTTTGCATTTACAGGGCAGATGAGGCAGATGATACACTTCAAACATTAATCACCCCTCTCCACTGGACTGAGAAAAACTTGGTTAATCAAAAAAACCCAGATTTCTAAGCCTTCCTTCTGGCTGGGACCAGCACAGCATTCCTTTTCCCCTGCATCCTCCCCTTTGCTCCTGCCTGAGGGCATCCCAACCACGACCACAGATGTTACAGTCATTTACAAGCCTCCCACGCTAAAGCAGCAAATAAATATTTCTACCTGAATTCTTGCTCACTAACAACTTCTCCCAGATACTCGATGATAAACTGTCCTGCTTTCAGGGGTTCTTTGGTACGGATACCCCATCCTTTCTCCTCGGCCCGGAACCTCTCCAGGCACTGCACCCACTCGTGCCTCTGGATCCGCTGGTTGCAGCACTGCTCCCCACAGGGGCAGGTGTTGGGGGAACACTCTGCAAAGATCATCCTGAAAGAGACGACACACAGGGTAAAGGGAGAGGAAGAACATATTTTGGGATCTGTCATACAAGGAAAATCAATCATAAAGCAATATATGGAATCAAGATTTATATTAATCAACACATGTATAAAATATATAATATAAAAATCATTCATAAATCAATATATGAAATCAATAAAGAAATCAATATATAAATCAACACATATAAAATATATAATAAAAAAATTCATAAATCAATATATGAAATCAATACAGAAATCAATATATAAATCAACACATATAAAATATATAATAAAAAATTCATAAATCAATATATGAAATCAATCTAGAAATCAATATATAAATCAACGCATATATAAAATATATAATCATATAAAAATCAATCATAAATCAACATAAAAAATACAAATATAAATAAATATGTAAATCACATAAATGACATATAGAATATATAGAAATCAATAATAAATCAATATAAAATCAATGTATAAATCAACATAAAAATCAACATTAAATATATTATGTATTTATGAATCAATAATAAATCAATACACAGAAAAAGAAATCTATAATAACAAATTAAACAAACCAGAAGCTATTCAACAACTAAAACGCTTTTTGTTTTCAAGGTGTAATTCACACAGTGATTCCCTGCTTGGCTCTCACTGCTGTTCAAAGGGCAAAATGGAGATTTTAATGGGATCTTCCTCTGGAGGAAGGGGTAGGGCAGTGCTGAGGAATCACCTGGTGCAGGGAGCTCGGGAGGAGCTGCAGGTTCCTGGGGAGGGGGAGCCCCCGGCAAGGGGCCGGACCTGGCACTGACCCTTTGCCTGACCAAGGCCAAGTGGCCACTCTGAGCCCCCCAGGAGCTCAGAGGGGAGGGGACACGAGCCCAGGGGGGGCTTTGCTGGGGTCCCTCCCCGGGGGCAGCAGCTGGAGCTGTTCTGTGTGGCTGCTCCACCATCCAAGGGCTGGAAGGACCCAGAGCCTGGGGCTGAGCTGGGAGGGAACTGGTGTGACTGGGACCAGCTGGGAGCGCGGGAGGGTCCAGCAGGGTCACTGTGAAGGGGCCTCAGTCCCAGCAGTGACAGTCTGGGGGTGACACTGGAACCCCAGAGCATCTCCAGAGGGTCAGATTGGGAATTTCCCTCCCTGTGACGATGCCTTTGTTGCTGGGGTGCATCCAGCACAACTCTTTCCCCAGGAGATGATGAGCTGATGTGAAATAATCCATTGCTAACCTGTTCAGACAATCCTCCACACAGCCCTTTCCGCTGTCATCCTCTGGTTTCTTACAATTGCAGGTGGTGGCCTCATAGCCAGAGAGAGGTTTGACATCCACATAGACATCTGCAGAAGAAGGAAAAAAAAAAGGAGAAAACAAACCCAAACAGGAAAAAAATTCTTTTCAGGTGAAAAAACAGAACTGTTTATCTACAGTATTTTCATTCCAATTAGATAAAGGGAAAAAAAGCAGGTGGAAGTGTCGTTGGTAGGACAAAGAGCATGACAGAAAGGAGGGTGTCACATGAAAATTCCACAGTTATCACATTTTAGTAATAAGATTTTACTTACTGGAACGGATTTTTTTATAAAGTGGGACATCTGGCTTTTTATACAGCTAAAAGGAAGAGAAAGAAAATTTTAATACATTGCATAAGTGCATCTGTTATTCAAAAGGATCAGGGAAATTATGTTCTGTACATAAGGAACTGCTCTGTAATCATTAGAAATCAACTAGAAATCTGTGTTCGCCCGCCTAGGCTCAGACTGCATTAACAAATAGGTCACAAGAAGGACCTGAATAAGTGGAATTTGGGCTTAGTGAGACAGTGGAGCAGTTTGTTCACCACATTATTTATTCTGTCTGCCCAGAGCAATGTGGGAAACAGCTGTTCTGAGGACAGGCTCCTCTGAACAGGGCGTAGAAGAAGAGGAATTATTTATACCTACTTTGGAGAAACCATCTTTGGTGGAATCACCATGTGCCAATGCTTAAAAGAGTGAAAACAAAAAATCAAGGTGCTGATTTATCAAAGTGACTCGATGATCTCAAGGGTTTTTTCCCCAATCTAAAGGATTCTGGGATTCCATGAGAACTGTGAGTACAGGTGGGAGCCACGAGAAATGCAGATTCATCTTCTCTGCAAAGGAGCTTCCTCTGCAGATGGAGATGATGGGAGGGGAAAGGGGAGCTTGCATCACAATTCATCATTTCATATACATTCCAGCCTTTCAAACAAGCTTTAAGGAATAATTTCCAATTATTCGGTATTTCTCACACATTTCCTGCACTAAGAGCCTTCCCTCAGAGACCTTTGTGGCCTACAGGAACAACCCAGACATCTCCACACCCCTGTACAGAGAAAACTCCTCTGCAAGGGCATCCAATATTCCAGGGAGAGCTGGAAAATGTCAAGGAAACAGATTCCATGTATTTATTACTTAAAAAACACTGAACAAATGAGACAGGCCATCGTCAGTACATGGCAAGAAAGTGTCCTCGGCTGAAATGTCCCCAGTGCTCCTGACTTGAGGATCAGATTCCAGGGGTGTTGGAGTGCAGCTGGAGCCACAGCACCTGGGAATGTGTCCTGCTCATTTACATGCTCAAGTTACACTTTCTCACCACAGAGCTGAGGACAGATTCTCCCATCAGCCTTAAATCCTGTGGTAAATCACTTGGTGGAAACATCTCAGGGGAAAGAAAAAAGAAATCCTATTTTTAAGCTTGCACATATTTAAAGCTCTTTAAAAAGAACGAGACTGTTAAACAGTTTCTCTTCTTTCCTCAGTATGAAAATTTCAGCTTGCAAGTGAAAAATAAATTCCACTCTGCTGGGATTGATCCAAGAAAAATAAGGCCTGAGATTTCTCAGTGCTGCTGGCAGTACATCCGAATTCTCCCGAGGCGTGTCTGAAACCAGCTCCCCGCACAGAGCAGCACTGCCAGAATAAAAGTCTGCAGCCAAATTAACGACTTTTGTCAGAGCAGAAACTCACAGGGTTGCTATTTTGCAGGAGGTGGAATAATAGGAATTTTCGGCATTAAATACATATGCAAATCCTTTCTCCCCTCACGCAGCGGCAGCAACAAGAAATCCCCCCCCCCGCCCGCCCCAGATGTGCAAACACGGCTCTCTCCGAGCGCTGCTGTTTCCTTCTGATCCGATCTCGGCAGCCTCGTGACTCCTTATCTCGTACCTGGTTGTGTTTCCACTGCCAGAGGATGTCGTAAGGCAGCTGGAAGTCGATTCTCTTTTGTCTGAGGTACTTGCCTGAAACGAAAAGGTTTGTAAGTGGCACACACTCAGTGTCCCGAGAGAGCGGGAGCTGCTCCGGGCACCGGCCAGGCTCTGACACGGCTGGAGGGCAGAAAGGAGAGGGGCAGAACCCTCCGGGAACGCTCTGGATGTCCAGGCACGCCCAGGGAACAGCCCCCAGGACACTGCGGCCAGGTCCTGCTCTCCTGTCCGGCTCAGGAGGGGCCTCCATGGACAGCGAGGGATGGAAGGAGCTGGGACTGACCCTGCCACACCAACCCCTGGTGGCACTGACCACAGCATCTGAAACAACTGACCACAGCCAACCCCTGGCAGAACTGACCACAGCACCTGAAACAACTGACCACAGCCAACCCCTGGCAGAACTGACCACAGCACCTGAAACAACTGACCACAGCCAACCCCTGGCAGGACTGACCACAGCATCTGAAACAACTGACCACAACCCTGTGAGGGCACCATAGCTAACCCCTGGCAGGACTGACCACAGCACCTGACAGGACTGACCACAACCCTGTGAAGGTACCACAGCCAACACCTGACAGAACTGACCACAGCACCTGACAGGACTGACCACAACCCCTGACAGGTCTGACCACACCTAAAAGGACTGACCATAACACCTGACAGGACTGACCACAGCCCTCTGAGGGTACCACAGCCAACACCTGACAGAACTGAACACAGCCCTGTGTGTTCTCTGTGAGAAGCCTCAAGCCTGACATGCTCTCCTGAGTTTTCCTGGGCACAACCCAACACTTCAACACCCAGGACAAGACCTGCACCGCCCATGCAGGCTGGTAAATCACAATATTGCGCTCAAAGAACTCAAATCAGTTTTGAAAATAGTCTCCCAGCCTGTTCCCGTGACCTTTACCAGAAGAGATTTAAGAATGAATTCAGACTTGGCAAACACATTCCTAGATTTTTTGGAAAGGCTTCAAGGGGATCTGTATTTTCAGCAATAACTGGAACTCGTTTTAGACAGGAGTTCCTGCTTTCACTGCAGATTTTGGCTCTATTCTAACATTCACTGTCACCCCTAAAGGACACAGACCCATTACATCATTCACACCAGACCCGAGGGCTGACACTGGTTCGTTCCAGCCAAGATTCAACATTCTCTGATCATTTTGCTGGAATCCTGTGTCACAAAACTGCATGGAGCAGAGTGCCTAGGATGAGGTGTCAGGCCCAGGCCTGATTTTTTTCCTCCCCAGCTTTTGTAACTGTTAACAAGTGCCTTTATATTCCTCCAGCAATGCTCTGCGGCTTCATATAAATTCACACACATACCCTCACCACTGGAAAATAAAAATGGTAATGTTTTCCTTACAATTTACCCCTAAATTACTTTCCATTTTCAATGCCTTATTCATCCCTAGCAGGTTCCAGGAAAGAGCTAAATCTGCTGGGAATTTGCTTTCACTTCTATGACCTCAGCAGGCCAAACAAAAGGCTCTTTCAGGTGCCCTGGCACCGGGCCTGGAGTGCAGGGAAGGTCCCCCCAGCCCTCCTCAAGTGGGCACCAGTGCAGTCCCCCCAGCAGAATCCCAGTCCTGGTCACAGCTCTGGGGTTAAACCATCCCCAGGCACCCCTGGAGCAATGGGAGCAGCTCCAGGGCAGGATCAACAACGCAGGTGAGGAACCTGGTGAACCTGGTTTTATGACCCCATTCAAAAAGGAGCTGAGCAAGGGCACTTTTTGGAGAATTTAAATTGTCACCTTCAGCTCTGAAACCTGTTTTGTGGCTCCTGATGCACACAGATTTGTCCCACTGTCCTGCCCTTGTTGTGCAGTTGTGTGGGGAGCCAAAGAGTTCAGTTACAGAAGACAAACCAATGACAACTGCGTTTGATGGGACAAAGATTCCTGCTGAACAACGTGGAATTCCCCAGACTCACTCGGCGTGACGGGACTTGCAGCCAGAAATCACAGCACTTCAAAGGCTGAAACAATTACCTGAGAATCAGGGAATTACTCAGTCTCGGTTTATCCAGGGAAATGATGTGAGCTGCGAACAGTGGGAGCTCTGGAGCATCCCCCCAGCCCAGTCCCTGGGAGCAGCATCCCAGGACAAACTCAGGTTACGGCTTCTTCCCACAGGCACTTCCCTGGAAGTGTTCAAGGCCAGGGACAGGGTTTGGAGCAAGCTGGGCTAGTGGAAGGTGGCCCTGCCCATGGAACAGGGTGGAACAAGATGACCTGTAAGGTCCCTTCCCCACCCACACCATTCCATGATCTGTGATTTTGTGAAACCCTAAATCCCATTTTTTTCCTACTCGAGAGCTAAAAATGGGGATAAAGTAAAAACAAAGATAACAGCAAAGCTTTTAATTCTTCCACCCTTTCATCCCTGTTTAAAGACAGGCACCATTAAGTGGATGGGGACATGGGGGAATTTATCATTCCATGCTCAGCTTTTGGGATTTAACAAATAGTCATAATTGTCCATGGCTATTCTGCTGTAAGTTTCCTTTGAGGTGGAGACTATTGCTCTGCATTTCATCCAAGGACTATCACAGTTAAAGCAGGTTTCCAACCAGAATGGTATCTTCTGCCACACGACAAATCAAGAACAAAGTTCATGTTTTAAGCCAAAAAAAGCCTCTCGAGTCAAACTGGGGAACACAGAGGGATGAGTTGGCAAAGTTCAAGCGCCAAAAGCCACGGGTGACCCGGCAAGGGACAAAAACCAGAGAGAGGCAGAAGCTGTACAGGCCCCCCGGTGCCACACTTGTTTCCCAACAATCAAAACACAGGTGAGGTACCCACCAACGTGGATAGGGGCTGGGAACAGCCCGTGCTCGTGCTCCCCCGGCGTGTACTCCAGCTTCTCCTTCTTCAGCTGGATCAGGCGGCTCTTGGGGCTGTGGAGGACAGGGACAGAACCAAAACATCACAACGGGGAACACCTGCCACTTGCAAGAAACACATTTTCTGTTTTAGTTAAGGCACGAATATCTGGAGCATCAGGCGAGAGAATAATAACAGAAATGGCCAAAGAACTGCTTTCCAGGTTTCTCATCAAACACACTGATCCCAGCCTGCCACAACGGAATTTTTCTCCATAAATGCTGTTAAGGCAACACCCAGTGGGACACCATCCACTTTAAACGCCCAGAATGGGATATAAAAGTAATAACTAAAGCTACACAAATAAAAGATGACCGACAGATCGTATCTGGTGGTTTTTGCTGAGGAACTGGACACGTGACACATGTACAGCCCTGCTCTCCCACTTCCCTAAGAGCAAACATTCACATGCTGCCCTTTAGAAGGTTGTTCATCAGGAAAGGCTGAAAAGGAACAGAAATCAGAGGTAAAAAAGCAATGAGACACCCCTTTACAGAAGGAAAAATAGGAGTATGAAATCAGAATGGTTGTACGGGTCAGGCAGGTGACAGCTCTGTAATCTGGTGTTTATAAACATCTCCTCCTGGCCAACAACAAACCTTGGAAAATAGAATCTGATGTGGTTATATTTAGAACTGCGGTCCTGCAACGTTCAAGGGAGACTTCTAAATGTTAAATATGCCAAAGATTAAGTGATATTGAAGCCTATTGAAGTGTACTGAAGTTTTTTAAGGGATCTGTTTTAATAACTGGACAAATAACAGAAATATGACTCAATAAAAATGTAGTATTATTGTGTAACTAGTGAAGGGAAAATGCAAGTCCAAAATTAATTCTGAGATACAGATGTCACCAACTGAAAATAATTAGGAAGAAATTGTTCCCTTTGAGGGTGGGGAGGCCCTGGCACAGGGTGCCCAGAGAAGCTGTGGCTGCCCCTGGATCCCTGCAAGTGTCCAAGGCCAGGCTGGACAGGGCTTGGAGCACCCTGAGATAGTGGAAGGTGTCTCTGCCCACCTCCTCTGGCAGGGGGTGGAACAAGATGAGCTTTTAAGGTCCCTTCCAACCCAAACCAGTCCATGGCTCTGTGATTCCAAGCAAGACAGTCAGACCCAGGTGAGACCTCACCAACAATCAGGGAAATGACAACTTCCAACAGCCCAGGTGGGCACCTACAGCAGGACACTGGGGGAGGACATTCCTGAGCATCTGACAGACTGAAACCTAAGCCTGGCTACACAAAAGGTTGGACTTGATGATCTTGGGAGGTTTCTTCCAACTTCAAAGGCTCTCTGATTCTGTAAGAAACACTTCCCACTCTGTAATCCACTGCCTAAAGCTGTTTGGTTCAGTTTCTGCAGGGACAAATTTACAACACCCATTTTGGTGCACTCCCCACCAACAGAACCAAACTGGCTTCTCTGTGCAGGCTCCCAGTAACAGAGCAATGGCCAAATGACAGCTTTGTAGAAGATGAGAACATTTGGTACCACTCTGTAGGGGCTGAAGTCCAGGTTTAGTCTCCAAATGTCAGTCTGAAGTCTCAGGCAAACTAAGAGAACAAAGACCAGAGCCACAGCTGTCTTCCCTGTACCTTCACTCCTCTCCATCCCTCTCCTTCCTTTCTTTCTGTTCCATTTCTGTTCCCCCTCTCCAGCTTCCAGTGTCTCTACATTCTTACTATGTTGGCTGGGATTACTTCTCTGTGGAATGCCATTTTTGAAGTGTGGAGCCCCATTCTGCCTCAGACCACAATTTGATGAACATTTGAAGTGGGGATAAGCCAGCTTTGATGCTGGTCTGACCATTGGTCTGACTGCAGGGTTAACTGCTCCAGGAACCCTCCTGGAAGGCTGGACTCCATCCAACCATTTTCCCACCTGGACACCAGGATGGGACACAGGAAGGGACAGCACAGGAACAGGAATATGCCAGAGAGATGAGGAGAAAGCACAGCTGATTCTTTTGGTGCAACATCAGGCACCTGCTGAACTGCAATTCGTGTCCTGTTCAAATACCAAAATTATCTACTTCTCTAAACACTCTACAACATTTTAATTCATTTCTAATTTACTAATTATTAAATTTTTTTTGGTGAACTGGACTTTGCAGTTCCCCCCTCTAGGAAAGCCACTGCTGGATACAGAGAACAACTCCTGCACAAGATCTTCCCTTGTTTTCAAAGCTGCAATCTTGTGCCACCACACACTGAACGTCTCTCCAGCACCAGGTCCATGTAACTCCCGGTGGGAGCCGAGGATTGGGAACACCCCTGTGGAGGTTACAGCCATGCTGCCTACAAAATTACAGTTGGAAATGAGGTAGAACTGAGACTGGCTCAGGAACCATTCCTTTTATTCATCTGCAAGGTATCAAAATCTGAGCTTTCTTCGCTGTATTTTCACAAGATCCCCAGATTGAGGGGAGCTGGAGTGAACTCCTGCTGAGGCAGATTGTACGTGGCTGCAGAGAAATGAGGCAGTTTTAAAATACCTTCTTAAAATCAACTCTTGAAATCTCTTTGAACAGTCCACCAACACTGGCCAGGCCAGGCCAGGCCAAACCTTTCCTGTGCTGCTGCTGAGCAGCTGGATGTGACTGATGCAGGGAGAGGCTGTGACCTGTACAAACCTCAGTGCAACCTTCACTGCTTCACACGGCCTCGTGACACTTAGGAATTATTTGGGAAGGATGAAAGAGAGTAGGAAAATGGTGTTTAAGGCAAAGTGTCTGCAGTGAACACTGCAAACAACTACAGAAAACCAGTGAGTACAGCCCACTAATGGGACACAGGGACTGTGGGAATGGGGACAGGGACCAACACTCACTGTGACAGCACTAGAGGGTGCACCACGATCACAGAGCTGCCTTTTCCTTCTCCACTCACATCAGGTTTTCAAACTGGAAGTTTGTAAGCAATAAGCATATAGCAGGAAGTTATGTAAGTAATAGGATAACAACATGAACTTCTGCTCTCCTCTTATTGTTTCCAAATATCCAACCATATGTCTGACCATGCAGGAGAATGGGAACAGCACATCAAATCAGAAAAATAATTACCAAAAAGTGACTGTTGTTCTGTGGATTTGTTGTTCTGTTGGTTCTGCTGAACCAACTAGGGAATGAAGTGACCCAGTGCCAGAAGGATGGAATGGTGGGATCAGCCCTTCAGGCTCCAATCTCTGCTCTGTGAGAGCAGGGACAGCACCCTAGGGAATGGCTGGAGCTGTGCCAGGGGAGGTTTAGGTTGGATATCAGGAAAAGGTTCTTCCCCCAGAGGATGCTCAGGCTCCTCAGGGAATGGTCACGGCTTCAAGACTGATAGAGCTCCAGGAGCCTTTGGACAACACTCCCAGGCACAGGGTGGGATTCTTGGGGCTGTGCAGGGCCAGGAGCTGGACTCCATGATCCTTGTGTGTCCCTTCCAACTTAGGAACACTCAAAATTCTAATTATTTTACACTAAAGAAAAGGAGAAGACTCTCAGCTCCTCTCCTAAGGCAAGAGATGAAATTGTGAGATTTGAAGGTTGCATGATGTGTACAGCAGTGACAGACCCTCCAAGGGGTAGAGTTTTAGCACATCTCTTTAAAACAGATAAAACACAAGCGGCCTCACTTTGGTCAGACCGAGATCTTTGTTTCTTCCTTAGAGGCTTGACCCTTTCACTGATTCCTTCACTCTAATATGGAAAGAGATTACAGCAGGAGAAGCTGATAAACTGTACTGGCAGTTTCCCAGTGGTCTCTGTAACATTTTACCATGGTCTATGACATATGAGAAGGTGCCAAATTTTCTCTCTTTTCAATCTGTCAGATCATATTGGAACAGAAGCACAAATTCCTGACTTCAACTCATTTGTTCAGATGGCATCAGAAAATGTGTGACTACAAAGGGAAGGGAAAGAGGGAGGTGTCCACATTCTAGTGGAACACCAGGCTGCAAACCCAACCAGTGGGAAAAATAAAGAAATGCTGGATTTTTTTACCCTAAACATCTCAGAGAAAATAGAGATGAACTTCACTAAACTGTGAAATGAACTGGGTGCATATCTGAAATTCTTTCACACAGAAGATGACCAGTTGTCACCATTCAGCCAATGCAAACAGCAACCTAGTGACCCCTTCTCTGCAGCCACTGTGCTCAGCTCCTGCTCAGAACCTGCACACATCCAGCTCTCCCAGCACCTGCACTGCCAGGACCATTAAGACTCTTGAATAAATCTCTTACCCTCTTCAAACCTGGTAATCAGAAGCACTTTCAGACTGCTCAAGGCTGCCTTCTGACTGGGGTTACATTTTACATCCTCACTGGGTCAGATTCTGACAATTATCACGCACATTAATTTTCCACAGGCTTCAATTAAGTTGATGGTTTTACTTCAGCTACTCATTAGTGGCAGCTCTTTATGGTTCTAGGTGAAGGGAGAGTTTCCACTGGACTACCAGAGAGCAGTTTTGCTCTGTTTTACTTACTCTGTTGTTTTGTACACATCGGAGTAGAGCCCAGCCTTCTGGTACTTCTTCTTTGGGGGTCGAGGGGCTTTCTTCTCCCGCTGGGTTAGAGGAGGCAAAGGCTGCTCAGGGGTTTCAGATTCAGGTGGTTTCCCAAGGGCCTCATGTGGACTGGGAGGTTCAGCTACCGTCTCAGAGAAACTGGAAGAAAAAGTAGAGATAAAAAAAATCACCTTCCCATAAAGATCATCTCACAGTATTTCATTATTCCTCTCTCTAATCTGGTCAGCAGAAAAAGTCCACGTTTCTGAACTTTTGGGCATCTCAGCTACTTTAAAAAAATGCAGCTCAATGATCATGATCAAGTGGGGGTTAAGCATAATCATAAGAAAAGTATGATATTTTTTTAGTGATATTATTATTACAAAAAGAATGTTGTTTGTACTGCTGATGTTTATCCCTTGGAGCCTCTGCTGAGTAATTCAGAAGGCAGCTCCTGCTCTCTGTTTTGCACTCTAGAACCAGCACATGGTAACCCTTTCCTCAGCCTTCAGGAGAGCCACAGAGCAGCCCCTGAACACGTGGTGCCAGCAGCACCCTCACAGCACCCGTTTGTGGAGAGGAGAACTCCTGACAGTTTGATCTGTTTATTGATGACTTTGGGGACAAGCATGAGGAGATGAGATCAGAGAGAGATTTTCGGTGTGGTCCTTTACCAGTGACTGCACAGATGCACCCCTTAACTCCTCCTTGCTGCTTTAGTTTTACTCTTCATCTGCTGTACATCAGTTGATCTCACTTTATATCCTGTGTTGCCTGTAAGTATTTGTTTGTGATCTACATGAACAGATCCCCTGGAATACGCAACCCTTCAGGGTTCCTTGTTCCCCACAGGATGAAGGAACAAGCTAGGGCACCTCATCAGTAACCCTGTTACAACTCATTAAACCTTCACCAAAACAAGTATAGAACCAATACTTTTAGATCACTTGAGATCCCACTCCATTTCTGGGGTGTGTTCAGTGCCTGAGGAAGGCCCTGAACACACTTAAGGCTGACATGTTCACGTTGGTTCCCTCTACACTGAACTCAATAAAATCAGGCAGAAGATTCCCTCGATGACTGAAACGTTCTAAAACCAACTGAGGTACAAAATCGTACGGGAATCACCTCTTATTGCTCTCCTGCTCATCTTCAGGCAAAGACTTGTGTCTCTTCCTGGCCTGTTCCTCGGGCAGCCACCTCTTCCTCTTCCAGCCTTTGCGGTGCTCGGGGTTCAGGTTCACGCTCTGCACCACGGCTTCGATGACGTCCGTGATGGTGTCCGGCCCCAGGTGCAGGGGGCTGCTGCTCTGCTCCCTGTTCTCCAGCTCCTGGCTGACCAGCCTGGCCGCCTGGAAGGCCTGCATGGACACCACGGCCTGCAGCGGGTACTTGCGCGGCCGCCCCGGCCGGCGCTTCACGAAGTTGTTCCCTGTCCGCGACTGCCTCTGCAGCTTTTTGGCTTTCAGGATTTTGTTGACGTGGTCCAGATTTTTTTTTGTCGCCAGGATCTTGTTGTAATTGCACATTTTCCTCGCTTGGCGCTGCATGGCCTCCACCACACTCCTCTTGAGGTGCCGCGGCGAGTAGCTGCCGGGCAGCCGCTCCTGCAGCAGGGAGATGCTGTCGCCGCAGGAGCTGCCGGGCATGGCCGGAGCCCCCAGCCCGTCCTGCTTGCCCAGGGCTCTCTCCCGGGAGTGGTTGCGGGCAGGACTGGCCGACGGAGGGGCGGACACATTGGCCATGACGGCTTCCAGGGTCTTGTCCAGCGTGGGCGGCCCGTCCTGCTGGGCCATGCGCTGCAGCAGGGTGTCCACCGAGTCCTCGGCGGCCGGGGCCAGGCGCGCGCTCCGGGCCGGCCCCGCCACCCCTGAAACACACACAGAGACGGGGCTGGAGTGGGGATGGCACCAAAAACATGGAGCTGAAACACAACAGCTGAGTCAACTGACAGCATTCGTGTCCTGGGGCTGCCCAGAACGTTCACTGACAGGGTTCTGTAGCGTGGAGAGGGACCTGGTGACACAAGTCAGTCACATTTCATATCGTCACCTTTAACGTACAATTATTTTCTCTTTATTCCCACATAATCCCCCATTTCTAACAGCAAAGAGCAATGAGGGTTCACACGATCCTCAAGTTCCTTTCTATTCAACACTAAAAATACAAAACCCTCTGTGCACATAAAAATTCAATCCTGATAAAAAATGGAGCAACGTTTGAAATGTTTTTAAACTCATTTTTATTTTTTTTTTATACTTTGGATGTACTGAAACAACTATTTTCATTGCTCTTGTAGTTTTTTTATCAAATAGACAAGGCTGATGATGACAGAACTGATTGGATAAAGGTAAATCAAAGTATCTGGACAAAAGAGAAAGGCTAATTTCCAGAGGAAGTAAATTTAGATCTGACTTTTAAAACTGTTACATGCTTTAGAGCTGAAGACTGGTGTTTGAAAAAGAGAGTTTCCAGGTCAACCATGTAGATTATGCTGCATTAAAAAGGGATTTGTTCTAAACTAAGAGCTTCCCAAAGCTGCCCTGCTGCTCCTTAGTGATAACATTCCATCAGAAGAAATCCTGTTCTTTCTGGAATGAAATGGATGCTGCCTTCTCATAAATACATCACAACTGCACATTAGCATTGACAAAATGTTACTGTAATTGTGGCCAATTATTTAGATCAGATCTGCTTCACCCAGCGGGGCCCAGGCCAGAGCCTGAGCAGCACGTCCTGGTGTCAAGGGAACTGTTAAAGGAAGACAACAAAACTTGTTTATAAAGGGCTCTAGCACTTGACAGGAGGGAGATTATTTGTTGGATGACAGAGATAAAGCACAAGCAGTTTAAATATTTTCTAGCCTTCTAGCTATTCTTGAAGTATTTTCTAGTTTAAATATTTCCTAATATTTTCCCAGTGCTCCAGTTGTGTTACTCTAGAGAACTAAGATTCCAAAGTCAGGAATCTGTAAGTGCAAATGAAAAGGTGCTTCAGAGAGTGCACAGTTTGGAGGAGGAAGAGTCAGCAAAACACATTCTAAAAACCCTCCTCTGGACAATGGTGACAAAGGACAAGAGGAGCCTCCTGCTGTGAGCTGACCTGGACACCCCAACAACTCCGAGACAACTGGAAGGATTTACACTTTCAGCTCTGCATTTCAGATGGAATAATAAAGATAAATTACCCTTTGTTTTCTTCTGGCCTTTAGAGGCACACGGGGATGGAGCTGGGGCTCCTCACAGAACCCACCTGCTCAGTGACCCTCAACCAGCACCACGTCCCGTGGATGCCCTGGAACTGGTGCTGCTGCTGCTGCTTGGAAACTGATCCAAAGGGCTCTGATCCTGGGACAGCTGCAGCTCCTCTCTGACAAACACACTGAAACCCACATGCATTCCAGATCCACGGAAAATACAACAATGACTGATCTCCTCAGCTGCATCGTCACTTCGGTGACTTTGAAGTCCATAAACTCGTGATTCATGTCATTCCAATGCTCCTGCACAGAACACTCCTCAACTTTAACACTTCCTATGCCCAGTTACAATGACTGCAGCTGCCCCTTTCAAGTGAGTGAGGGCAAGAAAGTGAATGAGACAGAGGAAGAAGGAAGATTCCTTTCCCACTGCAAAGGACTTTCTGCAGCATAGGCTGAATGGAGCATCTGTTGCAAACATCTGTTTAAGCGGGGAGGAAATGGCACTTTTGGCACATCCTTCCTAGATGGAAATCATAACCAGTTCTAAGTACCAATCCTAGGGATTTACTACATATTTGCAGCCAATTTGGGTGTCTAAGAATGTCTGAATTCTGGTAACAGGAGTGTTTCTGCAACTGAGCTTCTTAAAAAATGGGTCAACCTGCTGGATTTTCTTCTGTCCAATCCTAGGGGAGCTCACATTCCACTTTTACAGAATCACAAAATGGTTTGGGTTGGAAGGGACCTTAAAGAGCATCTTGTTCCACCCCCCTGCCATGGGCAGAGACACCTTCCACTGGAGCAGGTTGCTCACAGCCCACTTCAGCCTCTCCTGCTATCTGGGATGACCACTGGGTGACAAGAGGCAGGAAATGAACATTTTCAGATCTTCCCTGTGACAATTTGGTCAAGAGATTTGACACTGTCACGGGGTAAAATGTGACTGACAGCCAACACACACAGTTACACACACCCTGTGTCTGATCAAAACAAAGCTCAAACACACAGTGTCACAGAATCATGGAATCACTGAGGTTGGAAAAGATCTCCAAGAGCATCGAGCCCCAGCTGTGCCCCATCCCCACCTTGTCACCAGCCCAGAGCGCTGAGTGCCACCTCCAGCCCTTCCTTGGACACCTCCAGGGATGGGGACTCCACCTCCCCCTTGGGCAGCCCCTGCCAATGCCTGACAGCCCTTTCCATGAGGAAATCCCTGCTGATGTCCAACCTGAGCCTCCCCTGGCCCAGCCTGAGGCCGTTCCCTCTCCTCCTGTCCCTGTTCCCTGGGAGCAGAGCCCAACCCACCCCCGGCTGCCCCCTCCTGTCAGGGAGTTGTGCAGAGCCACAAGGTCCCCCCTGAGCCTCCTTTTCTCCAGGCTGAGCCCCTTTCCCAGCTCCCTCATCCCTCAGATGACTGTCTAGAGCTCTGTTGCCCTGTCAGGAGGGAGAACCCTTCCCTTCCACGTGAGCCTCCAGCAGTGACCTGCAGGGAATGTCAGCCCTTGGCTCCCTCGCTATCCTGCTGCAACATCCACTCCACCTCACCAGGATCCTGCAGCCAAGGTTTGTTCTTGTGTCATGGACTTGAGGAGGTGCTACCAGAGCTCTCAGGCCTTTCAGTACTTCCATTATCTCTTTCCCATGAGCATTCCTGACCTGTCTGGGGGCATTCACAGCTGGACCATTACTGATGACTGGGATGAGCCACGTGTCGTCCTCCATCACCTTGGCAGGATTTTCACATGGCAGGAAGAAAACCCAACAGCATGGCCCAGCCTGATCCTCCTCTGACCTGCCCAGGGGCAGGAACCCTCTGCCTGCAGAGCAGTGCCAGAGTCAGGCTCTTCCCAAGGGAGGAATTAATTTATTCCTCTAATTCATTGATTAACTGTAATGTCACAGGTCTGGATTAAAGCACTGAGCTCCACAAGGCCTAACTTAACCTGCTGAGGAACCAAACCCTGCCCTGCCACAGCTGTGCTGCTGTTTCCCTAAGCACCAGCTCAAGTTTCCCTGTTCTACAACCCAACCCACAGCACTTGTATCCCAAAATGCCAGGGGAAAAAAGTATCTCCATGAGCTGAAGTTCTCACAGTCCCAGCTGTGTCTCAGCTCAGGTCTGAGCACAGCAGGGATCCCAAACCCAAGGCCCCTGAGCAGGACTTGCCTGGAGAAGAAGTGCTCTCCGACGTGCATCTCTTCCTGGAAGGGCTGCAGTTTGTGCTCTCCGACTGCCTCTGCGAGGGTTTGTCCTGGCTTGGCAAAGTGCCTGCAGAGCACATCAGGGAAAGGCACAAAAAACATCATTTCAGCCTGGCTGTGCCAATACAGCACCAAAGGCTCAAACTGAGGTTACTCTGGTGTGGCTTCAGGAACACCTGTGTGCTCCCATGNTGGCACATCCTTCCTAGATGGAAATCATAACCAGTTCTAAGTACCAATCCTAGGGATTTACTACATATTTGCAGCCAATTTGGGTGTCTAAGAATGTCTGAATTCTGGTAACAGGAGTGTTTCTGCAACTGAGCTTCTTAAAAAATGGGTCAACCTGCTGGATTTTCTTCTGTCCAATCCTAGGGGAGCTCACATTCCACTTTTACAGAATCACAAAATGGTTTGGGNAACGCAGGGGAAGGATGGAAAGGAAACACCAAGCAGGGATTTCACACAGGCAAATGCCATAGGTAAATAAGCCATGAATAAAGCTCAGGCTCAACCTACCACACCAGGTAATATTAACCACCAGAACTGTATGTGAGAAAAGAAAACAACCCCCCCTATTCCTACTCTCAGCTGAACCCCCCTGCTTCACTCAAACTCCTTGATTTTCAGAGTTTGGAAAAGACCTCTGCAGATTACCAAGACCAACCACCCTGCTCAAAACAGGGTCAGNGGTTGCTCACAGCCCACTTCAGCCTCTCCTGCTATCTGGGATGACCACTGGGTGACAAGAGGCAGGAAATGAACATTTTCAGATCTTCCCTGTGACAATTTGGTCAAGAGATTTGACACTGTCACGGGGTAAAATGTGACTGACAGCCAACACACACAGTTACACACACCCTGTGTCTGATCAAAACAAAGCTCAAACACACAGTGTCACAGAATCATGGAATCACTGAGGTTGGAAAAGATCTCCAAGAGCATCGAGCCCCAGCTGTGCCCCATCCCCACCTTGTCACCAGCCCAGAGCGCTGAGTGCCACCTCCAGCCCTTCCTTGGACACCTCCAGGGATGGGGACTCCACCTCCCCCTTGGGCAGCCCCTGCCAATGCCTGACAGCCCTTTCCATGAGGAAATCCCTGCTGATGTCCAACCTGAGCCTCCCCTGGCCCAGCCTGAGGCCGTTCCCTCTCCTCCTGTCCCTGTTCCCTGGGAGCAGAGCCCAACCCACCCCCGGCTGCCCCCTCCTGTCAGGGAGTTGTGCAGAGCCACAAGGTCCCCCCTGAGCCTCCTTTTCTCCAGGCTGAGCCCCTTTCCCAGCTCCCTCATCCCTCAGATGACTGTCTAGAGCTCTGTTGCCCTGTCAGGAGGGAGAAC
>VZTH01010117.1:0-26417 GCA_013397815.1 Aleadryas rufinucha
TGGCCTCACAGGGAAGGACTCTTTCTTCTGGAGCAGCGGAAGAAAATCTTGGTGATGGACTGACCAAAACTCCCCTGCCCTGCCTCCCTATGTTGTTGGTGGGAAGGAGAGAGGGCCTGGGGGAAAGGCAAGGTGTTTTAAGGGCTTATTTTATTTCTCATTACCCTCCTCTGATTCTATTAGTAATAAATTTCACTTAGTAATCAAGGTTGAGCCTGTTTTGCCCTTGATATATTTCTCCTGCTCTCCTTATCTCACCCATGAAGTGTCTGTTAACCGTTTTTCCTCTCTTCACTCCTTTTGCCCAGCTGTGGTAGGGGAGGGTGAGCGAGCGACTCTTGTGTGTGCCTGGCATTGGGCTAGTGTTCCAGGCATGTGGGCATTGGGCTCCACAACACAGAGTCAAAGGAGATAAAATTGTCTAAGCATACCTATTTTTATATATTTATGTCTGTAAGTGTATATAACAGCACTTGTTTTTTCTTGCATATGTGAGGTGTTCACTTTAATATCACAGATAAAAATATAGCGTCAATTATGAGACAGTTGTGAAATATAAATTTGACATAATGAAATGGGGTCACTTCACTGAGATAGCTGTATTAAAGTCAAAGAAATGACTAGCTGTTCTATTCTAAAGAGAAGTAATTGGCCATATACCTTCTGCAGAGGAGACAGTGAGTGACTAATGAGCAGGATTGTGCTGTGGCAACTTAGTGAAAGAAGTTAGGACTAAATTGTAAACAGTACTATTCAGGAAGAGTTACATGTGTAAATGTCAATTGGATATCTTTTAGTGCTGGAAATTACTCAAGAGGAGAGATTATAAATTAGGATAGGATAGGTTTCTTGGCTGTTAGCAGCTGTATGGATATAATCATATGGCTAAGATCCAGGGGGAGTATTGGGGAACATGGGAAACGACAACAGCCTAGGGGATTTTCCTTTGATTTACTGAGATCTGCTGACATCAGTTGTGACTCAGCATTTTCCACATTTTTTCTGTATTGTTTTGTCCTGTGTTCAGAGGCATAATGGTACACAAGGTCTAATGCTAAGGCCACTATTACACTTGTAACATAGCCCCTGTAACAGCTTCTTGCAAACTGTTGGCAAAGAATCATTCATTTAACTTTGAAAGAGCAAGGAGATTAGACTGAAATGTACACAGTCAAATTGTTGATTTCAGTGGGTGCAGGGGTGGGGAAGATTAGTATCTCATTATTTTCAATGCAAATATAAAGCACAGTAGTTCTATGCCAGTTTTCACAGTGAGTCCTAGGAAGGACCTAAGGACAAACTGTGTGCTTTCACTTCTTTGCAACTACCTATTTATGAGGAAAGCAAAAAAAAAAATCTCTCACTGGTACTGCAGTCAGTGAAATATGTTAAGCCTTCAGGGTGGGACCGAGAATGATGACAGCAGCTGAGTCAGGGTGTTCATCTAATTGAAAGTAGAAACAGGATCTGTAAGCAATTCTGCATTCTGAAAGAATGAAAAGAAGAAAAGATACGCAATTTCATGACATTACATGAGTGAAAATAAGGTGCTTTTGTAGCTTTTCTGGCACATGTGAAAGTGTCAGGACAAATTCCACTACAGCTTGTGGAGGGTGGTCTGGTCTCTGCATGCTCTCAATGCTACTTTACTGTAGTTGGATGCTGTAGAGTGGGAGAGTGCACAGCCTGTCACGTAGCAGTTGTGACCACACAAGCAGTACAGCAATATGAACTGCTCTTACTGAGGTCTGTCCTGCAAGCAGAGCAGTTCTGGACAGCATGATCATACTGCACTTGCATAAGCCTGTGCTGAGTACCTGAGAACACCTGGTCGTTCACCAGTGTTATTAAATCACATCCTGTCAAGAAGCAGGACTAAAACTGGGGGTTACTATTGCTAAAGATTTAAGTTGTAAAAGTAAATAAAGTGTTTGGTGTCATTGTTCGGATGGACGAACTGCTTCAGTTCCAGTAGCTTGTGTACTGTGAGGCATAAAGCTGCATGATGATCATGATGTGATCACTAAGTCTGCAAAAAACAGGGTCTGATTCTGTCACTCAGTATTAGATATCAAAAAAGATATGATTGAGAATTGGTAATAAGGTATAATTACATACATGCCATCAAAGATGAGCAAAGTCAATATGAATTGCTTTATTAGTATATTAAATAGTGTCTAAGTATCAGCTATGTAAAGGACTTGTGTAGACAGATGCTGAAGATCTTGCAAAATTTTATGTTTCAAGTGCTTGAGATGCATAGTACAGCTTTTAGGCTTAATGGGCAATGCTAGTTCATGCTTGAGTGTTTTGGTAAACTGGGAGATTGCAAAGTGATTAGTGTTTAGTAGCTATCCAGATAAGTATCAGCTTTGAAACTCTGCACATCTTTCCTGGTGTGGAAATGAGTTGGAAGCTGTTAGGCAGTCTACACCTCAATTAGTGATCTCTTTAGGTATATTTGTTGCAAAGGGGAGTCAGTTCTGCTTAACATTCTTATTTTGCATGAGTGGCTCATTTTTATTGCAGAGTTAGCTATTTTTATCTGGAGTGGGCTTTATAATTTAAGCTACCACAGTGAATGGTTTCTGTATAACCACGTGACCAGGGCAGCATCCACCACACACTGAAATATTAGTACCGCACTTCCTAAACTGGTGTACATATAGAGAGCATATGTTTGGGGCTGGCTGTGTATGACTTCAGGTGGCCAATTAAAGGTCCTTCTTCCTTTCCTGTTACCTCAGGGGCCTGCTGTACTCATGGCATGTTCTTGTTCTGTTCCTGTTACATACCTTACCTTAAGGCACCTAACTTGCCTTCAAGACTGTAGAAAGCAAGATGCAGAACAATGTTAGAGTTTGATGGGTTTTGGCAAGCAGGGTTCAGAAGCATTTTATGGGTAATAGTTTATGCTGTTTGCTGTATGAAAGATAAATAATGTGGTAAAATACTGCTCATTCCTCTTTAAACTCTAGACATCCCGAAGATTGATGTGTTTTCTTAGTCTATAGTAAGAACCTTTAGTTAATATCTAGTTTTACTAATTTCTGTGTGCTGTGGCTGACTGCTTTGAATTGAAGTTCTGGAGACGCCATTAATAAATAATGAACTAGCTTGTCTAATCCAAGGTTCTGTTCATTATGTGTGAATTGTTTAATTATACATAAAGTAACAAATTGCTTTCTAATTTTCTAATTAGAAAGAAAATTTCTAATTTTCAAAAAGCTTTCTAATTGCTTTCTAATATTCATTAGCCAAAGCAGTTGAAATGTGTTGTATATGGAAGAATATAATTTATATCCAAGTAAGTAGATATACTTCTGCCTTTTAAGGCTGTTTTCTGTGAAAATTCTCTCTACAGCATGTGCCAGAGTACCTCTGACTTGGTTCAGAGCTGTTTTGAAAGGCTTGTCCATATAAGCCTTTCACTTTTCTTTCATCTTCTCTTTATATGCTGTGCTTTGAACAGAGTTTGGTGCAATTACACTCTTTGTATGTCTGGATGCATTTTCTTCCTTTCTAGGAAATACTTGTTTCCACATGATAGCAGTCCTGTGATAACCAAATATCATGCATACAGTGAAATGCATATGAAGAAAATAGTATAGTGTGTGTAACTTTGAATGTATGAAGAGCAACTTTTCAGTTTTTTAGTTTTTCAACTAAAAGCCCAAGCAAATGATTGCTGGGAGAATCATGTTGATGCATTAAGTTATCTTATAATAAATCTGGTAGGTGACTGATAATGGATATGTATGTGTTTGATCAATACTGAGATGTAACTGAAGGAATGACATAGCATCGTATTAAAAATGCATTAGTGTAGTTGACTGATATCTGATAACAGTATCTGTAAATAAACAATGTAAATAATACAGCAGGACACATAAGGAGGTGTTTGAGGTATTGCAGAAAAACATGTATGTTCCTAATCAAAGTGCTGAAAACAAGGGTTTGGGTTCCTGGTGATGTTACTACACACCCAGATGGTGTGAGATTGTAATTTTGTTGCTTTTTCCGTGAATTTCAGAAAAATATGCCGCAACTGCAAATGTGGCCAGGAGGAGCATGATATCCCTTCAAGCAGTGAGGAAGATCGGAAAGTGGGGAAACTCCTTGAAGATACAAAATACACAACCCTCATTGCAAAGCTGAAGAATGATGGCAATCCCATGTATAAACGCAATGTAATGATACTGACCCAGCCAGTGCCAGCCAAGAACATATCCATTGATACTGTGACTTACGAGTGGGCTCCTCCTGTTCAGAATCAGACCCTTGTAAGTCCAACTCACATTTTTTCATGTTTAAGGTAGGAGTTGGTGGGGGATAAAGTAGTAGAGCTTACTGGAAGGATAACTTTGCCTCTTGTAGTCTTCCTTTCTTGCTCCTCAAAACTGAAAATATGGTGCCTGTTTAATGAGTCTTGCATCTGTCATCTTGCTTTATGGATGCTTGTATGTAGGAGTTCTTAAAAACATGGGGAGATTAGGTAGTTTTTAATAGATGGGATTAAGAGTGATCTGCTAAGTCCCTGGAGTCCAATTTCTGTAACCTGCCTTTTTTTTTTTTTTCCAAACAAACCTGAAAAATTTGCATGGAGTGTGGGCTTAAAGGAAAAAAAACCCAAACCCAACACCACATCAATTTATATCATTGTTTAAAGTTAAGGGGAACACTTAGTCTTTCTTAGAGCTTTTACTGTATATGGTAAGAACAAGGTCAGTGTTGACATCTAAAAGAGCAGCTCTCTTCCAGTATATTTTCAGTTGAAGTAGATGAGAAGGTAGATAGCCTTTTAAGGATTTTGCTTCACTTTTCAAACTTTGATTACTAATTTATTGTATTAAAATGTTGTGCAATCCATGCCAGAATGACATTATCTCAAATAATTCCTTTTCAGTGAATTAATCAAACCTTGTACATCTAAGACTTATTTAACATTCAGTTACTAATTTGATTTTTAGGCTTGTCATTGCTTTATTAAAACTAGAGGGTTTTTTTTTCTCTTTATTTAGCTAGAGTTATTTCTTCAATGGGCTGTATGCCCCAAGCAGATTATTTCAGATTCTATTTTTCTAAGACTGTACTCATGATCAGTATTTATAGATAGAGACAAGGTGCTGTGTAAATGTTATTTACTCAGAGAAGTAATAACTCTTTCCTGTATGTTGTAAAAGGCTTAAAAGGGAGACTGTGTCTTACTCTGGGAAGAAGCCAATTAATGCATCTGCTGTATTTTATCTCCTTTACTGTTTCAGGAGGTTAATGTTTATGGAAAGAACCTTGTTTTTGACAAATTTGACTTTTGCTAAAAACAGTACAGATTATTTTAGTTGTGTTTGCTTGTGAGAATGGGTCTGTAGTTGAAGTGCCATCTGATATCTAATTCTTTCTGGTTCAGGCTAGACAGTACATGCAGATGTTACCAAAGGAGAAGCAGCCTGTTGCTGGCTCGGAAGGCGCGCAGTACAGGAAGAAGCAGTTGGCAAAGCAGCTGCCTGCTCATGATCAGGATCCTTCAAAATGCCATGAGCTTTCCCCCAGTGAAGTTAGGCATATGGAACAATTTGTGAAGAAGTACAAAAAAGAGGCACTTGGTGTAGGAGATGTCAAGCTCCCTGGTGAGGTTGAAGTGAGAGCTTCTGATGAGAACAACTTGAAAAATGGTGACAGAGGTATCTCATCTGCTGTTGGAACAATGGAGGAGAGGTCCACAAATCAGAAAGCATCTCAATATGTAAGTATAAGAACAGAAAGATAAAGCAAGAAGGTATATTATCATCCGAGTGCTCTATTTGGTCATTTTAGCCCAATTAAATTGTTTGTAAATTAGGAATAGCAAAAATCTGGGGAGGGAAAGAAAGAAGGGGAAGTGGAAAATGTTGTGAATATCTGCATAGAGCTCTAGTTTCTGACAGTATTTAATGCACTGCAGCAAATAACTTCCTCGGTGATACTTTCATCCTCAGTGCAAAAACATGTTAGCTTGGAGATAGTATATTAGGGTGGCTTTTACAGAATAATAATCAAAAAGCTTGTGTTGTCTTATGGACTAATTGCTTCATTCTTCTCTTGAAGAGTTTAGTTTAATTTTAGAAGCTTTTTTTCTCCTCTTTCTTGGAAGAGCACTAAAATTACCCACTTACTGTGTTTAAAATTAAATGAAACTAAGGAATAATAGAGTGACACCTCCATCCTGTGCCTGACAAGTTGAGCCATACAATAGCTCTTTTGATTGGCCTTCTTTTCATATTCAGCTCCATTTTCTTATCTATTTTTTTTTCTTTAACATCTGATTTCTCCTTGTAATAGCTCAACAAAAAACAAGGTATATAAAACTACCCAGTTTTCATTGATATTTCAAAAATCATAGCCTTAATCAAGTATTTATGACATAACTACTGCTGTGCATGTCTCAACTACCAATTACAAATATAAAATAAGGGTAGGATTACTGAAGGAACATTACATCAGTTTAGTGGAGGTAGACATTACTTAGGAGTGTCAAAAGCTCTACTATAAGTTGATTTCTAGAAATGTTGCTATTATATGTATGAATCCTTAAAATTATTTTTCTGCAGATTGCTTACAGAAAATTAATACACAAGTTCTAGACAGAGAAAAAGTTTTGCTTAACATTGGTTGTAGAATGTGGCTTTTGCTGTTATTGGAGGGGTGTGGTGGGTGTTTTTGTTGTTTGTTTCTGAAATGACAGTATATATGACTACTGGTGTGAAATATAAAATCAACACTTAAATTTTAGCTTTGGACATGGCCACTTACCCTAAAAACTTTCAAGCCATTTGGTTACCTGTAGCTATTGGCTCTTTTTTTTTTTTTTTTGTCACTGTCTTGTTATGGAGAATCTAAGAAACTAAAACGTTCTTTTACCACGGCTTGATTAGGTTACTGTCATTTTGTCTTAAATGAAGCTTTCCTGCTGGTTTACTTTTGTTTCACAACAGCAGTTCCTAACTTATCTCCTCAAGGAAGACCTACAGAAATACACATCTTGCATTGAACCCTGGCGACGAGCTGCCTTGGACTACACTAAGTCAATAGCAGGAGGCACTCTGTCCTCTTGAGTAATTGTGTCAGAAGGTGTTTTGTTTTTACGTTACACCTGTTTATCACTTCCATGCCTTTCTTATTCCAGCACCTGAGTATTCTTCCTGCAGATTAAGCTGGGCATACATTATCACTGTGGGCAGTGATTTAGAAAGAGGCTTGTAGGCACTTATAGTGTAAGTGAACATTTGGGTTGCTTACCTGTTGTTAGGTACTGAGTTTACACTGGGTTAAATAATCGGGATTTAGATATGTTATTTTTAAGTTTTTGGGGGGGGGTCTGATTTCTGCAGTGAGACTCTGTTTCACCTATATGATTTAGTATTATCTTAACTGCTTTTTAACAGTTCAAAATAAATTGATAAAAACAAGAGCTCTTAAATATTTAGCAAAGTGCCATCCTTGTCTACACTTTTTTTTAATTGGTTCTGCATTTTTGCTCATCACATTTTCTTGTCCATTGTCATTCAGACTGAATTTGAAAGCATATATTCCTGTAGCTGTGGTAAAAAGAATCTCTTGAAAAAATAATTTTCATTATAGGAATAGACTGCAGTTCTTTGAAACATGATAAAAAATAAAAAAGCAAACCAAACAACACTATTAATGTAAATATACCTATAAGAATTGTCTGTGTTTAAAAAATATAAAGCTTTTCCACCATGACTGAAAGCTAAATTAAAGAAAAATAGGTACTCACCATATTTTCATCTTGTAAAGAGGAAAATTTTTATGTACCTTTTAGCCACCAAAACTGGAGATGTTGTAAATGGTAGGCAAATGAATCACATTGCCTAGACCTGGCTCTAGGCAGCTACTTAACCTTCTAGTGGACTTCTCTTGGAGTATGAGGTCTAAAGTAGAAAGGTCAGAAAGCTTTATATACATGTATATTTGAACTTTCCCTTTCATTAGTTTCTCTACATTCTGCATTGTTTCTGTTCCAAGTTATTCTTTCTCTTTTGGTGTCTTTCTGTGTATCTTTTGAAATTGTCTGGCATGTGGGATCTGATCAATATACCTTACAGCTGAGGCACTTTATATGTATTTTATTTTTATATGCACACACAATTAAAGCCATTTGTGGCTGATGTGAGTCATAGAGGAAAACCTTCCCAGGATGTTCAGCCCAGTCTACAGACCAGCTGGAGTGCAGGAAATGCCAAACTGGTGATTAAACTGTAGATAAAACATTTTTGGTTCAGTAACGTAAATCATCTGTGATTTTTTTTTTACTTGATGGCAAAGTACATACCTCTGTGTACATACGCTTTGTAGTTTAACCATAGTCACGCTCCCTGTCCTAAGGTCATTAATCACAGGCTGTTGGACAGCAGCCATGAGTGACTAGCATCCCTAGAACACAGCTTTAAACAGAATCAGTCTGAAATACTCACTTTTTTTATTTTCTTCACCAGTGTTGCAGATATGGCTTGGTCTTCTCATGACCTATAAGTACAGCCATTTTCTTGTCATGCGTTCTAGTAACAGTTGGTTAGCTTGGATGGAGGCTCACTATTCTCTCCTTGTTCCTGAGCATGTAAGGTTTACAGAGCATAATGTGAATTTTGATTGCCTGCAAACACTGGATTGTAGTTGCAGAATGTGAATACAGTAAAGTACAACAATCCTTTTAAGGAGCACTGATGCTATGACAGTAGAATGTGCATCATCCTGAATTGCTTAGTTAAACCTAAACTATGGTACAGGTGTATCCTGCACCACTACTGTGTACTCATGGGATTAAACTAATACTTTAATTTCAGTCTGGAAAGATGGAATTTATTAAATATATTGATAATATGTAATTTCTATAGCTATACCTCTCAAAGACTTAATTAACTTGTTAATAACCTCTTTCCAGTCCTGCTATCACTGCAAACTGAACATGCAGGAAGGTGACCCGGCTGTCTATGCAGAACGTGCTGGATATGACAAATTGTGGCATCCAGGTTGTTTCATCTGTTGCACCTGCAGTGAACTTCTAGTAGACATGATCTATTTCTGGAAGAATGGTAACCTGTATTGTGGAAGACATTACTGTGATAGCGAAAGACCCCGCTGTGCTGGATGTGATGAGGTAGGCAATATCCTAGTCCTTTCTTCTTGCACATAAGTTTGTTCCCCTGACATTTCAGTGCAGGAAGATGATGTGCCTTCAGCAGTTTAGTTGATATTTTAGTTGCAAAGAACTGAAACTGATATGGACACTGCACATTCAGGAAGATCCATAGTTTGCTTTGGACTTGGTGGTGATTTTGCATAATCTGTGGGGAAATAGGATGTGATATGTGAGGGCAAATTCTTCCAACAAGTCCCATTTATGCAGTTGTTTCCTTATGAGGGGGACATGGGGTTGAACTGGCCCCGAGCAGCAACAGGGAACAGCTCTCCTGGGGCCTCTGGCATCTGCGGGCTCTTGGGAGCAGCATGGAGGCTTTTGGGAAATAGTTAAACAATGGTGGAACCACTGGGAGCTCCTTGCAAATTACAAAACATCCAGAGGCTACATTTATTAAAAGGTACACTGTTCAAATGAATGTACTTGTTTACTTGTATACTTGTTTCTATCTTCCTCATAGCTAATATTCAGCAATGAGTATACTCTGGCCGAAGGGCAAAACTGGCACCTGAAACACTTCTGCTGTTTTGATTGTGATTGTGTTTTGGCTGGGGTAACCTATCTAACAGTGAATGACAATCCAGTGTGCAAATCCTGCTACGTGAAGAACCATGCTGCGGTAAGGTCCTTACAGATGTCTTCGTGTTGTGATGGAAGGGAGCATAAGTCTATGGAGCTTCAAGCTCTTACTTTCTCTTAGTCTGAGAGTATCTGAAGAGTACAAATTGAATGTGTCTTTAGGCTTGAGTCAGTCACCTTCTTCCCCTTCGGGAAAAAAAACCCCACAACCTTAAGCAGGCAAGTGTTTTGTCAGTTCAGGAACTTGAACAAAAGCCACTGATGTGGGAGGGAAACCTGTTGGAAAAATACGTTTAACTTAGCCAGTGGTGAAGCAGAATTTGGTAACAGAAGGAGTAAAGTAAGTAGGTGAAGATGAGTGATGCTGCTAAATGTTTAGTTCTTGTCAGTTGTAGTTCATCGAGCCTGGTGGGAATTAACTTCAGCTGATCTGCTAAAAGCCTGTAGTGGTAACTGCAGTCTAGGTACTTTTGTTTCTTTTATTTGTAACCACATGTGTTAAAAAAGAGAGTGGTTGACAGGATAAAGCTAGAAGTTTGGAAAAGAATGGTAGTTCTTGATTCTTGGTTATGCTGGAAACCAGTCTGAGATGATGGTCCATTCATATCTGTAAGCTAACTAGCTACTAGTTGGGGGCTCAGTCTAATGTGCACCTAGATGGTTTATATAGTGAATGGAGAAAAAAAATTATCTCTAGTTGGCAGTTAATAATATTCTGAGGTAGGTGTGAGAAATTGTTTCTTTGGAGAGGCTTTTTTTTTCCTCCTAAAACATTAACTTTCTTCATCTAAATTATAATTTGTGAACAACCAGACTTTAAGATGAATTGCGTCCAAAACTTTCTAATAACCTTTAATTATTTGGCATTGCCACACAGCTGTCAATGTACAGGAAGATTTGTAGCTAGTCTCTTCACATATTTAGGTTAATATATGAAGATCTCTGCTGTTTGACATAAAAGGTTTTTATGATTATTTCGGTATTGGGAAATCCTAACCAACCTAACTGTCTAAGCTTAGTCCCAGTAGCAAATAACTTGTGTGTCCATTTTATTATTCTGTGCCGTCAGCTTAATTCTAATCAAGACACTTTAAAGAAAAAATCAAAAGCTAGAGACTTTTTAAAAAAGGCTTCTTTTAACACCTGTCTCTCTCTTCTCCAAAAACATTTAAGAGTTCCAGGTTTTACTGGACTCAAAGAGGGCATGTGTGTGCTTCATTTCAGTGTTGTTCTATTTCTAAACAGATCTGCCAAGGCTGTCATAATGCTATAGATCCAGAAGTTCAGCGTGTGACATACAACAACTTCAGCTGGCATGCTGTGGAGGAATGCTTCTTGTGTTCCTGTTGCAGCAAGTGTCTAATTGGCCAGAAGTTCATATCTGTGGAAGGAATGCTTTTTTGCTCAGTGGAATGTAAGGAAAAGATGATGTCATAAAAGAAGACATGCACAGAACTAATCAAGTATTGCTGTGTTCCAAAGGCTCTTGCATTTCTACTGTAAAATATATAGTGTCAGGGCATTTAAAATTATTGCAAGTATTAAATAGCATTTTCCAAAGATTTTTTTTTTAATGTCTAAAACTTCCTATGTAATCTCCATTTCCTAGCCCTAATAATACTTTCTTTTTTGCAATACTTTTTCTGAGTCTTATTTCAAATTACTTTATATCACAGAAATGTAAGAAAAAATGTGTTACAAACTCTATGCATTCTAAGGGAGCTCTTCACTGTGAAGAATCTTTTTGCTGTATCTTGGCTAATGGAACAAGAAAATGTGAAAATGCTCCAATTTATCTTGTTTTGTATGATAAATGTAACTCCTCCACCTCTGGTTTCACTAATTTATTATTTGTATCATTTTTCTGCTTTCATCAAGCACTTTAGACAAAATGATCGGTTTTACTTCCATGTACAGCTTTGTTTTCCTGAGTTCAAGTATGCAGGGAGAATGGCACTTAAAAAAAAAATAGCCTTTAATAATTTCATTGGTTTTGAAACATGGGTTTTTGGGGGGCTACTCACGTCTAGTTTTGAAAGTAACTCCACCAGTAGAGAAACTGTTGGCTCATGCTTCTTTCTTGCAACTGTTCATGCCTGAAAAAGCTTTAATTTTCCAAATACTAAAGTTATGTTATAGGTAGGGGATAGGGGGTGTTGGTGTTAGAAAATAAGAGCAGGTCTTGCTTAGATTAAAAAAAATCCATCAGAAGTAGTGGGTGTCACTTTTAGCCTTTCAGAACTGGCTTCTGTTTTATAGCATGAATGTTCCTTTCATAAATTGTGCCTTCTATCAAGAGGGATGTGGCACACAGTACTGTATGCATTTCCAAGAATGTATTTCTGCAAATGGATCCTGCTTTTGATTTCTAAGTTCTGAACCAAAGCATGAAGAAGTCTTTCCCAGAAGACTTCCAGTATGTGAGTGGAAAATTTCACAGCTGTGTGTTAGCTTTGCTTACTAGATAAACGAAATGCGTGGCTTTCTTTTTCTTAAGAATTACAGACCTACAGTGAAACTTCTTAGTTATCTTTGTGCCAAACACTGAATGTCTTTAGCCTAAAAAAATTAGTAAAATAAATTTTAAAGAAAAGTCTATGCAAGTCTTATGTTCAGTTCTTGTGTAAGTTTTATGGTGATTGTATTGTAACACCTATCAATAAAATTAGTGGTTTTCATTTAAGTTGTCTACTAATTCTATTCTTGTTCATTCCCCTTCAGGGGAGGCAAAGAGGAAGGGAAATGTTCCCATACTTCACTTTAGCTTGGACATAATTTCCAAAAAACTGAAGGCCTGCATTACTGTACAGTGGTTACTGTCTTGTGTAACATTGTTAACTTGCTTATAGATGCAAAACAGTGGGTCTTGTCCCAACAAATGCACAACTTCAGAACTTAGTGTTATTTTTTGTTCACATAAACTATTTTAAGACATTGAATGGGAAGTTTTGAATTCATACAAGTGAAGTAATGTGTTATTTATTTCTCAGTAATTCTTTATTGAGAAAATAAAGTGCATTGTGATCCTTTGAGTGCTGAAAAAATAAGACCCACTGAGATACATTGTGATTTTACATGTTGTCTAAGTTGTGAACTTTACATCCATGTTCTGGAAGCCTGTACAGATTTTCTCAGAGATCCTCAGGAAGTACAAAGAACTGTATGTACTTCAGCTCATACCAATAGGGCTGTATTCTTGCCTGATTTGCAGATTTAAACCAAGGAACTCCAGAATGTCTCAGTAAGAGGAGGTTTTTCCATGTAAATGCTACTTAACCTGTAGCAGGTTCTGTACCTCTGTACAGTGCTGGGAGAATTCTGTTTAGGGGTGGGATAAGGTCTTATTTAATGATTGTCCATAAGGATGGCTTAATAGTGACTGGGTTTTATGTGTCTTGAGTACATCTGTCCTCACCCACTCACTAACATCTCTTCTAGAAGATGCAGCTGACCTTTACAAAGAACTGTGAAAAGACCTTTTGCATCTTTCCCTGCGCTTCCCTTGCCATGCTGTGTAACAGCTTTCTCATTAATGTGATTATTTGCACTGATAGCAATCATACTTTTCACTTTAAATCTTGTTTTGAACAGTTTTGTTCATTAAACTTTATGATTGTGTAACGTTCATTTAAAAGGCTGAGCAGGAGATACCTCAGGGCTTATTTATTCCTTCAAGACACACTTGCTAAGGAAATTTGTCAAACCAAACAATTTCAATAGTCCATCAACTAGGACTGACTTCTTCCATGTCCCTTCTGAAGCATGTTGGTTTGCTGGCTTTAGCTGGTGCTCTTCTTGAGTATCTTCCCTTGCCTGCTTGCTCCCTTCTGTCTCTCCTCCCTGGAACCTGATACACCTGGGTGTTTCTTCTTGGGGGTATGCAAAGTTTAGTTTCTGTTCATGCAGTAATTGGAAAGGATCGTGTCTTAAGAACATCAAGTGTAACCTACAGGTGATACAGAGAGTAGAGAAAGATACTGCTGTGTGACTTCACAATAGGTCAGAGATGATTAGAAGTGCTAAATTGTTCTTGTAATGAGCTAGGAAGGAATTATGTTCCTGCAGATAATGCTTTTTGTGTTAGCTGAAAGATACGTCAACATACTGGAGCTCGAAAACAAGCATTAAGGAGATTTCATTCTGTCACTGTCATAATAAAAATATTGGCAGTAAAGTTCTGGGGTTTTTTCTCTTGCATTTTTTGGCTATTTTATTAGAAGTCCCTTTGGACCTATTTATCTTAATAAGCTAAGAATAGAAGCTGGAAGCTTTTGCATACTTCAGTAATAAAAATACATACTTTCCAGAGGAAATTTTGACCTCTCTTGAATGTTGAAGTTCTTTGCTTAAGAGCAGAATTTTTTTGGTAAGAAAGTCTTATAAGCAGTCATTTTAACAACAAAATCTTTTTATTTAAGGAAGAGCTATCCTTTGTGTCTGTAAAATTGAGACTGGTAAAAGCTTTGCAAAAACTTTAAAAGAACAAAGCTAAGGAAATGCATCTTTGAATTAGTAACATATTTATACATGGTAGGAATAATTGTAACTTTTACTGAGATTTGGATTACATTTCAAACTTAGTATGGTTATACATATTCTAGAAATAAAAGAAAAACTCATTTTAATCAGCTCTTACATGTGTTTTTTACCTCTGGAAGTCTGAAGTTTCTGTATTAAAAGACTAATGAGCAATCAACACAGCAACTTCCCATTTGCTTGCAGAATCGTAGGTTTTGAGTTTTATGGAATACAGTTAATGATGTGAAGCAAAATTACCTGACTTTGTTGTAGTAATGAGCATTAGCACAAAAGCATTTGCTTTCAGAACTAGAAGTACGTGGACACTCTAGACCGTCTGTTCCCAGAAGAGCCGGCGAGGTGAGGGTGGCAGAATGGTAACATTTTGCTCAATAGCCTCTGCCAAATTTAGCATGGGTTTGGGATGCTAGAGCTAGGAATGGGTGGCAAGAAGGAGCTTGGCAGTCCAGGAAAGGGTCAGCAATTCAGCTAGCAGCAAGCTCTCCAAGGGAACAGGGACACGATGGCTGTACTGAGAACAGGATGAAGGGAGCTAGTGTATATAGCAGTTCAAGGGCAGAAATTCAGAGTCCAGGTGCAGTGTCCTCAGGTCCTGGGTGTGCTCTCCCACCACAGCAGACTCCTGTACCTTGTTGAGTCTCAGTGGAAAGCCATCTTGAAAATCACCTCCACAAGAGCAGCCCTCTGGGGCCCAAGCAGTTCTCCTTTCTCGGCCCAAGCAAAATACTGTCAGTGAAGATTCCAGTCTGATTCACATCCATATGTATGAATGCTTTTGTGTGGTGAAAAAGGGTTGGAGAGACCAGTAGAAAATTTTTTTCTAGGCCTCCACACCTCTTCATGGGTCAGGACTGTGGAGGGCCCTGTTTTATCCTAGAACTGACAGGAACCTAGTCCAGCTGCTCCTCACATACCCATCAGGTTCCATTGAGTGAAAAGGTTATTTTCTTTATAGTTTTCAATGTGAAACACGGGAAAGGTTTCTTCACCTTCTTTTGTGTCTCTGAGTGAATGAAGTGTTTGCTTCCAGAAGTGGGAAGTCTGGATTCAAGGCTGTCCTCAAGCATTTTAGCTGCAAATTCTCCCTCTCACCTTCTGGGGGTATGTCCCAGCCATCAAGCTATGGTGTCACCTCCAAGTAAGCATCCTTCATATCATCTGTTGTAAGTAGACCACAGCAATTAAGAATTTCATAGCCAACCTAAACTACACATGATACAGCTAATGATTTTTAATGTTAGCTGAAATAATGCCATTGAAGCTGTATTGCTGTGTCATTAGCAGTCAGCAGCGAACAGGATCACACACAAGTAGATTTGGTGATTTTTGTCTTGCAAAGAGCTGCTTGTTAATGGTATAAAGTTGGAGCCTCTCTGCACTGAGAGAGGTTGTAATTGGTCATCCAGATTCATGTATTGCATCTACTACCTTATTGCTTCAAAGTGCTGGGGCTGAAAATGTCTATAGGCCAGGGCCTTCTACCTCTGCCTTTGCTCAATCCTTCAGTAAATAAGCAAATTGAGTTTGTTAATTAAGCATAATGCCAAAGAATGGTACTTTAATAAAGTTAAGTGTACTGCCAAAGAGGTCCTAGAAGTAAGTGTTAAATGGAAAACATAATCTAATTATCATCACGTACTGAAAATAACATGTTCATTTTTTTCCATGTCTTTTTAACATAAAATGATGGGTAAAGGAGCTTTAGGGAACAAAAGTCCAAAGCCATCTGAGCCAGGACTAGGCTGAGACTGTAGACTGCCACCCTGTGTTCACTGCCTAACTCACAAAAAATGAGCTAGATGGGTTTTAGCTCTGGCAAACACTGAGGCTACACCTGCTTCCCTGTGCCACCACCAGAGCAGCAATGTCTGGTTCGGTGGTTGCTATGAGCAATCACAACAAAGTGTAACAGATCAGTTTCCCACTTTGCCTCCCCGCTAAACAAGTGAAAAAAGAGCCAAATAAGAGGATGTTTCTGCTACAAATTAAGCCCAGCATTGTTCAGATTTGGATTAATGCCCAGCATTGTCATAGAAAACTTTTGCACCCAGTTTATGAGAAACTAGTCAAGCTTCATATATTTGTTAACTTTTCATTTGTTAAAAAAAGATTAGCGTCCCAATAAAGCATACAGGCTATTTATTGGTTGCCCTGAATGAGTTGTTTACTTGATTTTTATGTTGGCAGTAAGTGAGTTATTGGAAGGAGCCACCTGATGTTCCTCAGTTCCCCAGCAGATGCCGTCTGTGCTGCGCTCAGCGCACGGGCTGCTGCATCCGCAGGGCAGGGCTCTGGGAAACAGCAGGAAAATAGGTTTCAAACTGAAAGAGATGTTCTGAAGGCTTCAAGGAGTAAGCTGAGGACAGGGCTGTAAGTCCAGGAGGCAGTGCAGAACTGGAAAACAGCAGGACCAGGAATTTGGATAGGAGAAAGAGGCACAGGGAAGATATTTTAGAATTAACACAAGTAGAGGGGGAAAATAGAGGGAAAAAGGTGGAATAAGCCAGGGGCATAATGCTGAATCATGGAAGCACTCTGAAATAGTTTTGAATCACTATTAAAAGGTAAAAAACATGAAGTGCTGAAGTTCAATTGCTCTAGAAAAGGAAAATTGAGGGTAAGAAACGGGCTGCAATAACCAAGGTCGTGAGACAAGAAGAGGATCTCAAGATGACAGGTGGTGAGAAAAGGTTGTTCTTCAGCCCTGATGAGGCATATCTGGAGCGTTGTGCCCTGTTTTGGGCTCCTCAGTACGAGAGAAACCTGGAGCTTCTGGAGTGGGTTCAGAAGAGGACAACAAAGCTGATTAAGGGGCTGGAGCATCTCTCTTCTGAGGAAAGTCTGATTCAGTGATTCTGTGATTCAGCAGCAATCCATGCTCCTAATGTTGCACACTTATATCTAAAAAGTTATCTGTTACACCTGTATGGTGATTAATAAGTGTGCCTCATTTAAATAAAAGCAAAATCTTTTTGTGTGCTAATGGTCTTGATGCACTGTGCTGAAGTCTGCTGCCTGAGATTAACTTTATGACACTTCCTAGCAAGGAGATCTGATTCTGAGGAATTTCACTTCTTGGTCAGAGGAAAGAATCAGAGCAGAAGTGAAATGCAAGAATAGCATTTGGAAGGCATTTGGAGAAGTTTGAGGTGATCCCTATGTTCCTAAACAAGCAGGACACTGATGTCCATTTAAATTTTCCAAAAGCTAAAGGCATCCAGGCCAGATGTTCATGCACTGGTAACAGCTAAGCAACATAAAAGCAAAATCAACTACCCCTTTTAGCTGTGGAATCAGGTTTTGAGGGCTCATAAAATCACAGAAAGGATTAAACTGAAGAGACCTCTAGGAGTCATCCAGTTTGATGCCTTAGGATTTTAGGTCTCATATTTTTCATATGTTTGTAATTCTGCAATTCTTTAGTGTATAACTCTAAACTCCATATACAGTGTTAGCTACTGTTCTCCCATTTTGGTCAGACAAAACAATTCCTCTCTAGGCCTGAAACTCAAGGACACCTTACTGTCTCAGGCCCTGAGAAATGTAAACAAAAGTGAGTTGGGGGGGAGCAAAGTTGGGGTAAAGGACTTTATTACCTGAAGCTGTAATTGGAGGATTAACCCCTGATATGCAAATGGACCAAACTTATAAAAGGATGAAAACCCGTGACCCCATCATTCATTTTTGGGTGTAGCCCCTGTGTGGGCTTTGTTTGCCCTAAATGTACCTGAAGGCCCTTCAATAAATATAACCGCTTTTTATTCTCTTAGTTTTGTCTAGCCTCTGTTTTTAGGTAGTCCCAACAAGCCATCAAGTTCAATCCTCTGCTGAAAGCAGGGTAAAATTTGTGCCTACATCAAGTTACTCAGGGCCTTGTCCAGCGAAGTCATAGTGACCAACCTGCTTATTCCAATGACAGTTGTAATTTAGTTCTTTATATCTCATGGCCTGCTCTGGTTTTACTGTCACACATCACTGAAAATGTACCTACCAGCTGCCATTTCTCCCTCTAGCCAAGACCATTGCTCCATAGCATCTTCCTTACGTAAGTCAAAGCATTTCCAAGTACCTGAACCAAAGCAGATTAGCTCCCAGAGGTTTTGTGATTAATTGACAATCTAACTGTATTATATTAATTTGCAGCAAGAGTTTCTCCCTTAGAGATTTCAAAGAATCTAATTGGGAAACCATACTTATAAATGTATTTATGACTTATATCGTCATCTACCTTTACTAGGCAGCAGAGACTCCATACAGGCAAGAACTCTGAGGTTTTCTGCAGCTTAATATGTAAACTCTGACTAACACATTTCCCATGGTTAGTGAATTCATTAGATCTTATTTGCCCATGTGAAGTTTTTCTTGTCTTTTAAGAGGCTGAGGCTCAGCAGAGGTTCAGCATTAACAGACAAAACTTGTTTTGCAAGTTTTTTGAAACTTTTAGGAACTTAATATTAGATGTCTATCCCTCTGCCAAGTTTGGCTAAGGTTACGGGAGAAGAGGCTCCTCTGTCTCACACACAGACCGCCTACATGGAAATCACATCCACACATGACTCAGTCTGAAAACTCTTCCCAAAAGTACCTTAACTAATACTTCAGTGTGGTCTGCACCCGTTTTTGTCTGACACTAGCAAGCTTCAGAACAGGCAGAAAAAGCCATGGTCAGCATTTGCAGCGTGTCCTACTGGTGTGTTTTGGTGGAGTGACCCTCTGTTCAGCTTGTTGGCATTTTGGCTCTAACCTTTACTGCCTTTCAAATTCTGGACCCAAAAATGGCACATTCTGACAGACAAATTTTAGGTTCTGACACCTTGTAGTTAGATTGTGTAGAAATTTGACTCAATGGAAGCTATTGAGGCTTATCTTGTCTCAGCTGGACACATATTCATCAAAGAAAATATGGAAAAAAATCAACAACATAGCCTAAAATTCCAGCTGAAACAAGCTGGGAGGTATTTTTAATTAGTAAGTTTGTTGGTGTATTCAGGAGAGAAATCAAGTATAATCAGTAAGAATAAAATCAGTAAACAGTTCATCAGTTCTTAGAAAACATTTTAATGACCTTCCAGAACAGGGAGCCAGAACATTGTGGGCAGAATACAAACAGCATCTCTCTCATTCCAGGAATTCAATGCACTTTTTTTCACTTCAAAAACTCTCAATATCATAGGCATTCAGAAGTTTTTCAGGCCACTTTTGTGGAATTGCGCCTATTCCATCACTTCTTTTTTTTAATTTTGTTTTGGTTTTTTTAATGCTAGGGAAATTATCTCTAAAACTGAATATTCTTCTACAAAATTCTTAATTACAGCAGACAAACAGGTTCTTAGCCCACTCTAATTTAATTGCAATGCATGGAAAGTATCAATATACTCTGTTTGGAATCCTTTTTATGTAAAATTTCTTTCCTGTATAAAAGACAATTTCTTTCCTGTATAAAAGTAATCAGCATAATTTAGTATACTGCAGAGTACGACTGCAAAGCAGAAACATCCAACATCTAATTCCAGTTGCCAGCTGAATGCAATGGGACATCATCTAAATTCCTTGAGCATTCTGTTCCTCGGTTCACATCCTATGTGGGATGGGTGTAACAGCAACTTCACTGTGACATTTTGAGGCCTGGTTCACTCTAAACGGTAAAGTTTATTGAATCTGTAAACTGTATAACTGCAGTGCAGTTATACAAATGGTCTTAACAGTCTTTTCTGAAATACCTTTTGTCTTTATTTTGAAATTCCCATACAAAACTGCCAAACAGAATCTGGGCTTCATATTTAGGAAGCCTGTAATCATTCCATGAAGTTTAAGAAATCTGGCAGTGATCTGGAAAACTTAGGAGGTAATAAAAGGTTACCAGGAGGAATGCAGAACTGCCTTCTATGGTAGTGGAGAGTAGAACCAGTACATATTTTGATAATACAGCACAGCTCTTGTCTTTGGGGTGGGCCTTGGTTGTACAGCTCTGCCTGCATCTGAAATGCATGGCAGTGTAAACATGACACAGAGGTTCTCTTAAACATTTGTAAATAGTTCAGCAATTTTGAGAAATGGGGTGGAGCCTGCAGATGGCTAAAGAAAGAAGCATTATTCTCATGCTTGCTGAACTCACTGTCCCAAGCCCAGTTCTGATCCTAATGTAAACCACTGCCACTTGCCTTCAGGCACAGTTGTACAATGTGTGTCTGACTAGACTTGGAAGGCACACACTGTTCCAGAGAGGGCTGTGCTGCATCCAAACCTGACCCCAATGTGATACCCCAAACTGAGGATTTCTTTCTACTTAGCAAGAAAAGGTGCAGTATTGGGTATATTGTGGGTGGCTTGGAGGAGATGCAACTTTTTTTGCTGAAAACTAGTTCTGAAAACCAGAACTCCTGAGGTATCACCTTGAGGCTGGGTTTTCTTTCTCTCACTAACCACTTACAGAAAGCCATTACCTTTTCTAATTCTGTGGTTTCATTTTTTAAATGAGGATGGCAGCACTAATGTTTCTGGAACCTTCTGGAGTCGATTAATAATTTTAAAATAACTTGAAGATGAGAGGTGGTAAATGTTTACTCCAGGTGACTGTGTTTTCAACATTCCAGTTTCACTAAACTCAACAAAGAAGTTTTCTTGGCCAGCAATACCTGGCTATTACACATAGGCCTTGAGGCTCTAGTTGTATGCTGCCACTCAGCTCCCCTGCTCTGAATCTTGGCTCATAGTGTGGTATCTTGTATTTCAGAAATACCCTGATGGTGTTCCTGCAGGTAAATTTTACTTCTTAGTTCAGCCAATTGAACTTGTATACTGAGTTAACTGCAGTTATTTATTTACCTACCAGAAGACAATGTTTAAATAAAGAACTAAATCAAATCAAATTTTTAAAAAATCAACATCCTTTAATCCAAAATTATCCCAGATGGTCTCATTAAGATTGCATGATTCTAAGTATTGTTTGCTGTAGCAGCACTATACTATACTGCACTACTAATCATTCAGAGAAGATCTATGGGGTGGGAGATCTCATTAGTGCAGGAAAAGGTTGTATCAGCAAATGCTTCATCTTTTAAATTGATAAGAAAAGGTCCCTACTGATAGGGAAAGGGAATAGGATGTGGAATTTTAGACTCCCATCTCAGAGGAGCCTGCCAGCATTCATCATACGTGGTGGTACACAGGTCTCAGTCCCATTAGCAGAGGTAATAGGAAGACAGAGCTCTTTGGGAGGGGTTCTCTAGGGACTCCAGTAATAGGACAGGAATTGGAAGCCTCTGAGGAATGTCAGAGTCCCACCCCATTAGCTAACCCATATCCTTCACTTTACATTCATAGTGATAGGGCTGACATCCACAGGTGAGGCAACAGTAGATCTGAGTCATCTAATCTAGCAAATTACTTTCACGGGATTCCCCATGACTCATAAAGTGGACAAGAAATGTGGAGGTACAATTTTTGTTCAAGCACAGTTCTTTTACACAAGCCAATGACATTGCCTCTTCTATTGCTAATAGTGACCCCTACAAGAAACCTGTCAGAGAGAAGGTACAGAAGTGTGACCTGGCCAGCTGCCTGCCCATACCAATCTGCAGCCAATTCAGCTGACTGATAGAATCATAGAATGATCACAATTGGAAAGGATCTTAAAGACTTTCCAGTCCCACCATCCACCCAGCACTACCACTGTAACCACTAAACCACATCACCAAGTGCCAGGTCCAGATGCCTCTTAAATATCTCCAGGTATGGTGAGTCAAGCACCTCCCTGGGCAACTTATTCCAGTGCCTGACCACCCTAACAGTGATTTTTTTTTTTTCTAATATCTAATCTGAATCTCCCCTGTCTCAGCTCAAGGCCATTTCCTCTGGTCCTTTCACTGCAGGCATAGTAGAAGAGACTGGCCCCCACCTCATGACAGCCTCCTTCCACGTAGTTGTAGAGAGTGATAAGCTCCTCCCTGAGTGTCCTCTTCTCGAGACTAAACAAACACAGCTCCCTCAGCCACTCCTCATAAAACACTTTTTCTAGACCTTACACCTTATTGCCCTTCACTGGACACAGTCCAGTGTCTCTATGACCTTTATAAAGTGAGGGGCCCAAAACTGAATGCAGCATTCAAGATGTGGCATCAGCAATGCTGAGTACGGGAGGAAAGTTCTCAGGTTTAGGAGGGGCTCTTTTCTTTTGGGGTGTTGTGTTTTAACCCTGGCCAACAACCAAGCCCCACGCAGCTGCTCGCTCACTGCCCCACCACTGGGATTGGGGGTAAAATCAGAAGGGCAAAGATGGAAAACTCATGGATTGAGACAGAGACAGTTTAATAGGGAATGCAAAAGCTGTGCACACAAGCAAAGCAAAACAAGGCATTAACTCACTGCTTCCCATGGGGAGGCAGGTGTTCAGCCACCCCCAGGAGACCAGGGATCCACCACACATAACAATGACTTGGGAAGTCAAACGCCATCACATCCCCCCCTCTCACTTCATCCTCCCGCTTTACATACTGAACATGATGTTATATGGTAATATATGGAATATCACTTTGGTCAGTTTGAGTCACCTGCCCTGGCTGTGTCTCCTCCCAGCTTCCCATGCAACCCCGATCTTCTCACCAGCACTGCTCAGCAATAACAAAAACATCTCAATATTCTCAGAACTGTTTTCAGCACAAATCCAAAACACAGCCTCTCAGTCCACTGTACCTCAGTTCAAACCAAACAGGGGCTTAAGTCAGAAAATGTCGTGGGGGAAGAATTTGCTTTAATAAGGACAAAAAGCAAAAAAGCCCATTGTCCAGAGCATCTGCATGCAGCTGACACTTTCTCTAGTGTTAAAAAAAAAGCTTTATAGATGCTCATCAGGACTGTGCAGCATCTTACTTTGAGCATAACATTGAGGCTGCATGCAGTCTACACCTGGAAAAGTAGCATGGGACAACCTATAGATAAGTAATGATGTAAAGTCTGGAGAATAATAATAGAAAACTGAATTGGAAAGAAGCCAAAAGTGACTTCCTTTGGAAAATGTTGCTTTTGGGTCTCCAAACCATCTCTTAGTCCACCAGACTGCGCTAGGTGTTGTCTTAGAAGGAGCTATTAGAAGACCCACATTTTACCTTCGTAGCATATAAGAATAAGGTAACTTCTTTAGACTAATAAATAATGCTTCATATTAACAAATAGATCAAGGTAGCAATTTCTCTTCCTCTTTATGTAAAAAATTTGTTCATCCTTCACAAAATTTCCTTTTCTCTGGAGGACATCTCTAGCACACTGACCAGTCAACATCTGCTAACTTAAGCAGATATTTCACTTCCCACCACGTGTGGGAGAGTGAAGATTTAGGCCACCATCTTAGACAAGACTTTTCTCAGAATGAAGCCATTTGCGGTAGAGCCTCACAAAATATGTGAGTCCATCTTGAATGAGCAGCAATGATAAACACGTACTGTGGCAACTAGTCAGAGAAGAAAATGCAAAGTCCTGTTCTATATTAGCTGCAAATAAGACAGTATGTAATAGTCTTCAAAATATGAAATGTTTTCTTTCCTTTGTTTTGACTAGATTTGTAATAAATCAAACAATATAATAAAAGTCAGAGCAGAGTTGCTAAAGCCAATCCTCTCTTTGGCCTAAAACAACAGTAATGTAGGCAAGAGAAGCATTTCACTCTTGCAGTCATTTTGGAAACTAAACTGGATGGCTAAATGAGTCAAAGTTTAATTTTCTGGATATTTGTCAAAAATTCAACATGTTTGTTTTTGCTGGATGATAATGTGCTATGCTCACCATGTTCAAAGTCAAGGCATAGCATTGTTTAGTAGCTCCTATTTTATCTTTGTGATACGTACACAAATAGAGCTTAGCCTCTCATACTCAAACTGCAACATAGTTTATGCAAGGCACTTATCTAGATTGCTGTGAAATAGTGCTGTAAAATATGGTAAATACCGTGTGAAAAACATTTTTGTGTTGCTTAGACACAAGACTTCAGTGAAAGCAGGGTTTGCGTGCCAACTTGCAGGGGAGTTAAATGGGCTTAAAAAGGTGCTCTCTGTTCTTGCAATATCTAATTTTTCCATGTATACTTTATACCTTGCCAGGAAACAGCCAGGCAATAATGTTGCAAAATAGGTAACATTGGAGGTTATGGGCAGCTAATGCTGATGTTCCCACTGTCCCTTTGAATGTCTCTTCCCCCTGACTTTAAAGGGAATCTGAATTTCTAAACTTGCATTTCCTTAATTGCACCTAAGGTAGATGCCTACAGTAAGCATAGTATATCACTAAATAAACGTAATAATTGTATGTTAAATCTATTCCCACTTCAATGCCTGTGCTTTTCCCTTTTCCTGCCTTTTTAAATAACAAAAGAAAATAACTTTCAGATGCTTAGTGTTCAGCCAGATGTGAGATGAGAAAGCTCTTTTTCCTACACCTCCACTTCCCTCTGGTAAAGGCAGATTAGACAAGTGGTAAACAAATCCATTCAAATCTGGTCCTCACATTTTAAAGCTGTAACTGCAAATTAGAGCAATGATGTTGATAGGAATTTCAAGTGCTAAACACCATTAGAGATACAGTATTTTAATCCTGCAAACTGATAGGCAGTCTTCACCTGGTCCAGCAATACACTTAAAAAGATCTATGGCTTTTTTTTTTACATAAGATTGCTATTAAATCCTTTGCTGCATTGGATGAAAATAGATAATGGCAAGATAAAGTTCATGTCACCTAATTTTAGCCATTTAACAGTAAGATGTTAATCTGAAGCTAATCATCAAAACTCAGGCTATTACTAAAGAGAGGAGGTAAAAGCATCTCCAGAGGGTGATTCTATTTTAGACATTTATTTATGAATGACTGAATTTTACCCACTCATTCCTCTCTTTATCACTCTCTCTTGATGGTAGCCCTTTAGCTTAGACTACACAACTCAGTTCCTGAGAGTCAAAGTAATTGAGTTTAATTACCTATTAATTTCTGCAGAATTTGTAGTGATTTCACATTTAATCTATGTATCAGCTCAAAATATTGATATAATTTGAATGCAAAGTTAAGGTCTGCATCCCTCTTTTATTACATGTAAGCAGAAAGAGAAAATAAATGCTACCAGCCTCTCGAACTCTTCTTTTTCTTTTTAATATTACACAAGGGTGAAATCACTTGGCCACCAAATTGTCAGAGAGAAATAATTTATTCTCTTCTTATCTATTACTGAATCTGCAGATTTCTGCCACATCCACAGTGATAAATTTATACCTAGTTCTCTGATGGAAAGAATTCAGGCAGTGAGAAGTAACTGCCTGTTAGGAGTGGAGCTCTTATCTAGATGTGGAGTCTCAGCTAAAAATGAATTAATAACTTGTTGAGAAAAAAAAAGCACAGCACTTCAGTTCTTGCATATTAAAAGTTTTTTCAACAAGTGGATCATAACTGAAGCTAAAGATTCTCAAAAGGCAGCCACACAGCATTGGGAAAAACTCCGTAGTTGAGGTTTGCCAAAGACCTCCTTGTGTGGTCTTGAGATCCTCTGAATGCTGATAAAAACTGTAAAAACCTGTGATAATATCTAATGTGGTTTTCTCTGGAAGTTCACTTAGTACTGAAAGGAAGAAATGGAAAGCTTGATCATAGAAAACTAGAATGAGTAAAATATGGAGAGAAGATGTAAACTTTTGCATGGTACCTGGCTGTATTTTAATTTCCATGTAGTATCAGTAAAATAAAACATTTATCACAAGCTTGACACAACGTATTTTCTAGTGCAGTGAATGCATTTTAATGATATGTTCCCACAAGCTCAGGTTAACACATCTTTATTGTCTGTCAGTCAAATGGCAGTGGCTGGATGTGCATGTGGTCCCAGCCCATTGCAAACAGGCAGCTTAACCAATTTTCATGGGTGACTGCTTACAAACCCAGTTTACCTTGTGGTTGCAACAGGCCAGGAACACGCTTGGAGCAGTCAGTCACTGCCAGATCACTGAAAGCCAGTAGTATCTTGCAATCAAGAAGGCAAATGGAATTGGAAATGGGAACCTGAAGAACTACTGACACTTTCACCAGTGGATTTGTGTTGGGGTTTTAAGAGTTCTCTTTTTATTTTTCTTTT
>VZTH01010117.1:26733-110297 GCA_013397815.1 Aleadryas rufinucha
ACTGGTTCTGTTTGGTATCAGTGCCATAGTTATTGCTGTTTGTTTGCCTTGTTATATATATATATTAGTAAAGAACTGTTATTCCTATTCCTCATACATTTGCCTGAAAGCCCCTTAATTTCAAAATTATAGAAATCGAAAGGGAAGGAGGTTGCATTTTCCATTCCAAGGGAGGTTCCTGCCTTCCTTACAGACACGTGTCTTTTAAAACCAAGACAATTTGACAGGGGGAAATGGTAAGATTTTCCCCTTTACTACATTTTTCTTTTTTTAGCTGGCAAATAATCATATGACAGTGTAAGTCTGAGACACAGTCTGATTAAATTGTTGTGATTTTTTCCCACAAATTTGGGCTATATTTCTACAAATTGTTGAAATTCACACATATTTCTTCTAAATGAATTATTACAGTGGGGCTTATTTAGTGTCCAAACTATTTACATCACCTGTAGGTCTTTCTTTTAAATACACAGAAATGCCTTTTTTTGAAATAAATCTATTGATGAGCCTTTGTTTTCAAGACCTGTATTTCTCATCTGATAGTTTATATATCTAATTTGAGCTTCCATGGATACTTGACACTTTTTCATTTAAGACCTTTGTACATTTCAATTTATTCATCGATGCCAATTTAAACATAATTTCCTTGTTGGGAGAAGTGAGAAAATTGAAGTATACCCATCAAAAAAACATACTGTACTAATTCTAAAAGGTAATGCACTGCCCTGCAGTCTGGTTAGCCTGTATGGACCCAGAGAGGTCACTGGGGTTCCTTGTGAAGGCAGGAGTCAGTGTGGGATGCAGGGCTGGGGCAGAAGTATCTGTTTGCTTTACCTAGAAAATGGATTTGAAATATTCCTGGGAGGGCTTTCAGGATCTGCCCAGATGAATGTGTTCCATCTTGAAGATGGATAATACTGATAACATACAGATGTTGTTTATTTATAGAAGCCTATTTCTCAGATTTTAGAAATGTCAGGGGTATACTGAGAAAAAAAAAGATTTCCAGTGAGGTGCAGCCTACCCTTGGTAACAAGGTATTTGATCCCTGCCATGAGCTGCAGTCCCAATGACTGACTCACAGAGAGTCTAAAGCAGCTAGAACCATGCAGAATTGCTTTATTTGCAGGGCCAAGAGATTCTGGGAAAAGGCATCTCTGGAAACTACTTAATAGCCACAAAGCCCACACAGCAGCTAAGAAAACTTCCAACAGCTCATGGGTTAGATCTTCAGCTGGTGTCAGAACATGTCCCTCGTAACAGTATAGCCTTGGGACAGTTGTAGTAGGTCACAACAAAACCCCATCTACACCAACATCCTGTCTCCAGCAGCCACCACAAGTCAGGGTCTGAGGAAGAGTGTGGGAACAAGGAAAACAGAAGAGATATCACTGAAATGCATTCTCACCTTTGAGTGATTTTCAAATAAAAGTAAACCCTAAGAACAATATGGGTATGTTGTAGGCTTCAGTGTAGTTTTGTTGGGTTTTTTTTATTTGGTACTATTTACTGATTTCTTACCAATGGATTTGTCCAGTTTCCTTTTAATGCTCTGTAAACTTTTAACATTCACAGCACCCTGTGGCAAGCAGTTCCCAAGCGGAACGATTTCATGAAGAACAAGAATTGTGCTCTTTGTTTCTCATCTACGTCCCTTAACCTAGACACAAAGACATGGACAATTATGGCAGTCCACTGAAATTTTTCACAGTGACACTCATTAAGAAAGTACTAAGTTTTGCAGCTGTTTTATCACTGTTGAGCACTGCTTTTGTTTCTTTTTTTTTTTAAACTGATGCCACTTTTGTCCCCTCCCAAGGAGTAGCTGGGGTCGGTTTCCAGCTCTCCTGCAGGCTGCCTCTGTACCCTCTTGGGCTGTGACCTTATCTGTATAACCAAGTGTTTAAAGTACTGGCAGTTTAATCCCTTAAGGTTAATTTCCACATTCTTAACAATAGTTTGCTTCCCCCACTCTTTGCTTATCTTTTATACGTACACAGAATAGTTCTCTGGAAGTGAGTCTGCTTTTTTCTTAGGATACAGAGACCTCAAATCCAGAGGAAGGACAAAAAACTTTTAGGTTTACTTTAAAATTGCAATACTTAAATGAAGTATTATGAACTGTCTTCTTCTTTCTATTCTGCATCTGGTTATGAACTCTTAAGGCTTTTCTTCACATTATGAGGATTAGAATCTTTTTATATTAAGCAATAGTACAGCCTCTCACATGGCACAAGAAAAACGGGGGAAAAGAAGACTTGAAGAACACTAAAAATCTTGAAAGCCATAATCAAATCATGAATATCACTAACTTCAATAACTGTACCTTTACACAAAAACTATGCATTATTTTTACTGTTTTATTTTTGACAGTTGCTGGTCTCAGGAGTATTATGATTCTGAGGAAAAGAAACTGGAAGAATAAAGTACACTTGTGCGTGTACAAGTAATTTTCTCCTTGGTCTAGCTGTATTCATGATAATTTTACTACAAGAGACTATCTCATATCTCACACTATGAAATCCAAGAATATTTGCTTTGGGAGTAATTCAGGTGAAGCCACACTAAAACTGAGGTAGCAGTAGTGTGTCGAGGTACTATCAGGGTCAGAGTAAAGAATCTTGGAATGTGCCATAAGTACATTCTTCAAGATAAGCACTTCTTTATGTCTTAAGTCAATAACACTATAGCTTTGAGAATGAATTGGGGTCTATTCAGTTTCATTGAGTTCCAACAGAAATGGAATCAATCTTCTTTCATGGCAAATATGCATCTCTGAATTCAGACCAACAAACATGGTTTCCATCATTTTATCTTTCCATTAGTAGATAAAAACAGAGTGGTGAAAGAACTCTCAAGATATCACTGACTCACCTTCCACTGAAACCATTCCCCACAGGTGATTGTTTGTCCTGTCTGCAGATCCCAGTGAGGAAGAACCTGCAGTATCCCTTGGTCATCTGATGTCGCTCATTGACTATACACAGCTAAGCAAAGCAAACTGTTTGCTGAAAAACACTCTCAATTTGGTAATTTGGTAGGTGAGATCTGCTAATTAAGGAAGGAAGGAAGGATCTTTCTTAATAAAGAAATTGTTCATGGGAGGTCTTACTGTGATGCCTCTGACCTGGCCAAATCGATTGGGCAGCCATGCTTTATTTGTACCTAACACAGGCTTTTTCCCATCTCAAACTTTAAGACTTTTAATATCCTAGAAACTGCTGATTTAAAAGAAGCATGGATTACTTTGCAATGTACCTTTTCAAGTATGTAGCTTGGGGAACTAATGTTTTTCTGACTTGTCTTCCTAACATACCCTTACTCAGCCGAGGCTCTTAATAAACCAGCACATTTATAACGTTCACAGTGTGGCAGCACAGAAACGCAGTGAGGACAAGAAGCCGTCTCCTCATGGGTGCAATGTTCAGAGCCTCGCCAGCGCCAGGGAGGCCAGAGCCCCCTTCATGGTAAGGGCACACCACGTACTGCCAGCCCACCCTGCAGAGCCCCACTGCAGCTTCCCTCAGCGCCGAGGTTTATCATGGCATATGAAACCTTTTGCTGGCTAAATGCTGAAGGGAAAAATGTTTAGAAATAGCCAGCTTAGAAAACTATGTAACAAATGCAGCTGTAGTGAGTAATAATGCTTGTTGGCGTTCCCTGAACATATTGCAGATCATTTACAGGTCTCAGCAAAATTCCTACAGAACGCCAGGCCCAGGGAGTGAATTAGTGTGCTTCATGCTGGTGAAGCCATTTTCTTTAAACAAAATACAAAGTTTAGGAACTTCGTGAACTTTCCAAAAGGCATTTTCTCCTTATCTGGGTAAGGAGCAGTAACCAATTAATAATTTCTGGTCAGTTACTCTTAGTTTTTTCTAATTTGTTTCAGCTCCAATGTCACTGAGCAATTTCTAAATGAATTTTAGACCTGTTACCCAAATTGCTGTCCTTGAGTTCCTTACCACAGTCCCTGATTGCCATCTGATTTTTTTTCTTGCAATTTGCATGAGTTGTGTCTGTAATCTGGCAAGATGTACTCCATCCAATAGCCAGGCATGTTGCAAAAGCCTCTTGTTATTTTTGTCCAGCTTAGCAAAGTTATTCGAGGAACTTCCAGTGCCTTAATGTTAAATGGCTATCTAGGTATCTGTCAAAAGGGAACATTGTTTCCTGACTGATTTTAAAGTGTATGGATTCTACTTTATCTGTCATAAATAGCTTATTTCTGCTCATGTAACAGTTCCTCAGACCAACTGGAATAATAATGTGGCATGCAGCTACAGTCCCAGCAGCCAGCCAACCAGAGCATGATTCTTTATCATAGTTTTGCATTGTTCTGTTAACTGCATGATGCCAAAAAATAATAATAATAAAGAGAAATCCTTTGTTCCCTTTCACTAACCTAGAAGGTCACAAAACAGACAGTTCCTTCTTGATTACACTAAATAAATAAAAGTCTGATTCATAGAGGGGAAACAATCATCTGCCAACTGCCAAACCCTATAAAGGGTAAATCTGTTTTTGCTTTGTGAGCCAGATTGATGAGTCACTGAGGCTATGACTAATACCAGCAAGAATTAAAATGTACCCAAAAATATAACCTCCCTTGGTACTACACAAGGGTACCTCAACAGCATACTCTGCTCCAACAAGTTTTGGTGGGCAGTAGGGACCACCCCAGCATTTGCACTCCAGATCCAGGGGCCCTCCCTGCCACAGCTACTGACATACATTTGCTTAATTCACAGGCATAAACTCGGCAAGGGAGATGAATAATTAGGTTCTTCATTTGGGAAATCAGCCACTATGGAAATAAACACCCACCTCTGCTCCCTCCTCCCTGCCCTGGGCAAGCTGCCTTCAGAACATGCCACAACCAGAGGTTCCTGCTGGAGCCCAGTGACATGCACTTGGATGCAGTCAGGAGGGTTCTCAATAGGAAAACCTGAGCAGACTGGTCCAGAGAAAGACAGAGATAAAGATCAGGGGGATTTGGGATTTTTTGGGTCTGCTTGCAAAGCAGACCCTCCAAGAGGCTTGAGAAAATGGGATGAAATGAACTGGTCACTTAGTATTTTGAAAATTATGTAAGAAAAATGTTAAAACAATGGCAACAAGAATAAAAAAGGTTTGTTCACTCATTTCATTTCTTTAAATGGGTGAATTTGCAAGTCCATTACAGTCACTGACAAAATGCCTGCTGATGGTAACTGTGCCAGAATTTCATCAACGGCACTTATCTCCTAAAGGCATGTTTTAATAACTCATCAAAACTAATGCTGTAAGACTTTTGCTTTTAAGTACAGCTCTTTCCACTGAGACACATCACAACCCAACAGAAAATGTCTTCAAAGAGATAAGGTAAACCTTTGTCATTCCCTAATTCATCCATATTTTTTTCCAAAAATTAACTCCTCCATCCGCAGCCATTCATGATCAGGGTCCATGGATAATCATTAGAAATTATATAAAAGAAGAGTCACCTAAAGTAAACTAAAATGAAATGAGGAAAAAATAACTCTTGACTATAGATGCCAGTAATTGTCAATTCTCGGGTAAACATCTATATTGTCAGCCTGGCATTTGGAACCCTTTGCAGCAAGACCTAGCATAGATCTGAGCCCCTAAATTTAGGTGTTGTTTATTAAAAATAAAAACTAGAATATCACCATATATTAACTCTCTAATTACCTATTAGAAATCATTTTGGTGAGGATGTCCCAATGAGAAAAAGAGAAAGATTGACACTATACTCAAACACTGAATTATTAACAGGGAAGAATGCACACTTTTTTGAGGCCTTACATGAATCTAAACAGCAGAATAGCTTCAACCTGTTCCAGACTGGAAGGGCTGCAATTGATATACTAAGCTGATTAGAGAAGGTACTTTTATGTTCTCTGCTGCACTGTAATTGAATGTTGTAACCTTTGGAGAGCAAGGTTACCAGTGTGAACTGGAAATGAGTACCCTATTTTTATTGAGTTTTATTTGGTTTTATTTAAAATGCCATAAATTATTCGTTTTTCTAATCCAACCATTAACTTTTATTTAAATATTTTTAAATTAATTTTATTTTTATTACCATTTAAAGAACGAGCCTGTTAAAAATAGTGGAGGTTTATAGCTAAATTTTGTAATTCAGCCTTTAAAAAAATTATTTGCACAGTTGCATACATTTGGTAGATTTGTCTTGAGACACTTTTCTAGAGAACCCAGAAACTTAATATTAAAGCTACTTTATATTTTTTTAATGCTTTGATCTTTATAGTAATGGGAATGGGGTTAAAAAGTAGATAATTCCACCTTTTTACTACAATTTCAATCTTTCACAGTTATTTCAATCTTTCACGGTTATTGTAACAATGACAAGTGGATATGCAGTGAAATATAAAGAAACATGCAAAAAAGCACAGAAACATATTTGGCCTATGCAGTCACAAAAAAGTCAGGGAAGTTCAGATACCAAACCCACCCGTCTTGCCAGCATCAGTTTAGATATAAATACCTACTTTTTTTCCTGGTAGTTCCATCAGAACAGATTAGCGTATATCCCTTGGGAGAGCAGGGTTATAAACTGCACTCATATTCCTGTCTATGAAACCTCTGAATAATACATGTAATTTGTGACTCATATGCCAAGAATCCCAATTCAATGTATCTATCAGCAGTACTAAGCATTCTAATTTTTTTTAATAAATGAATGAAATGCTATTAATCAGTCATTTAACAGTTATAAGATTCTCAAAAGCACAAAAGATTTTATAAACCCTGCAAAAATGGAGGAGGAAATTCAGTGAACTGGGGTGGAGTCTGTTTGAAAATCCTTCCCTAACCTTGTGCAAGTAGGTATTTTTTCTGTACCTCAATTTTCTAGACACAATAAGCTCATAATCATTCTCTGCCTTGGAGAAGTGTTGTGATGACAAACTATGTTTATTTGAGAGGTTTACATATACAATGATGAAGGCAGACATAAAAATAAGTAGGCAGATAAAAGTGATTCACTGGCTGAAATAAAATGATGCTTGTTAAATTAATTTCAAATTTCATCTTCTTGGCTGTATATAGAGACCTATGGCATGGGAAATAAACCATGGGTTTACTGCTGAGGAGTTGACCTGAGAAGAAATAGTTCACATCTTTTTCTGGTTTCCATTATTTTGTTCATCTTTCTTTCTTGATCTCAATCGCTTGACTTAATTTTTCCATGTCTCTTTGGAAATTTCAAAATTGTAAATTCCACCTCATCCCCTCCTCCCAAGCTAAGTATCTGGACAGATGTGTGGGCATGGGCTGTTTAGAGAGCTGGGTGACAGAGCAGGATGGAGCATGACAAGGCTGTGAGTCTTTAAAGGAGCAGGGCTGTGCCCCAGACTCAGTGTGTTTGCAGAGGCAAGATGACAGATGCATAGAGGAAACTGACTTGAACTTAGAAAACACCTAGGAGTGTGGAGAAGTAAAACCCAAATGCCAGTAACAGAGAAGGTTGTGTCCAGTCTTGCAGCTTTGTGGGAATGGTGACATACTTCTATGTTATTTACAGTGAGGAATAAAGTATAGGGTTTAGAACTTTTTTGGCTACGATTTGTTTCAGGTATCAGAAGCCTCTAAAGAGCTGCACTGTAAATCCAGATAATGCACGAGGCTGGAGGGCTTCAAGCTCTGTGCTGAACTTGGCACCTGAATAGCACTGAGTTTCTATGGCTGAGAAGCTCCCGGCTTCCACCAAGAAGAAGCAAACAGAAAGCAATACATGCAACCAGTGTCTAAATGAGAAGAGCAGGAGAGCACTGTGGATCAAGGGAAGCTGAGGAGTGATCTCTGTATACAATAACCAAAGAGAAGCAGCCTAAAAGTTAATATAAGCAGCTTAATGGTTTCTTTCCAGCAAGCTTCAGAAGGTTACTGCAGCAGATATAAAGGAAAAAGAGAAAACAAACAAATGGGGACACACAAAAACAAAAAAAAAAAAAACCAATGCAAACAAAACAACAAAAACCCCCCCAAAAAATCCCACACTGAAATCGTGACAGACAAAAATTTAGCTAGAATAGTCTTCTGTCTGCAGAACAACTGTAAATTGCACCTCTGTGTGTGTGACACAGCAAGGCCCCAGAAACCTTAATAAAACCCAATAATCAGAGAGGAGAGCTTGGAGTAACATGCACTAGTGGTAACAGTATAAAATGTACAGCTAGCACTGGACTGATTGACTGATTGCTTGATGGCACGTGCTTTTGTCCAAGCCAAGAGAGGTTGTAAAGGTGACAAGCTTTTATGTTCTTCAAGCATTGTGCAGAAGAGACCTTCTGCATAGAGACCTTGAGAACTGCTTCCAAGACAGAGAGAGGCAGCAACAGAACTGCTGTTGTGCATATAACAGCCAAAGTTGATGAGAAAAGTGCTGTCTTAGCATTCTGTGAATATCTCCCACAAAGTTACCAGCTCTCCCTACACTCTGGTCTCGCTTAGGAAAAGGACAAAGCCAGCATAAAGCCTTGAAGTTTCTCTCTCTTGCTGCTTTTGTTTCACCCTTGCCTTTGAACAGTATGTTGAGACAAGATGATTCTTTTAGGATGCTTAGCAAATGAAATAGGGACAGAAAGGGAAAAATACAGTGTGGCATATCCTATTCCTGGCTTAAGCAAATGAAATGGAAACAGGGACATTAGCTTTCTGAAATGCTCTATATCATGAAGTTGTGAAATTGCAATGGAAATGAAAGAAAGGTAACAAAATGAAGAGTTGTCACACCTTAGTTGAAGGTTCTAACAGGAGAGAAAAGTCATGTGTCCTTAACGTGCTCTTAAAAAAAATTAAATGCAAAAGACCCTTTTACGAGAAAAGCAGGTTCCTACAAATGTAGTGAACACAGAGGTCAGCGTGATGCCAAACTGAATCAAGCTACTTCTATAAGCAACCATTATATGTGATTCATTTTCTTGTACCCTAACAGTAGTGGGATGAAAGTTAAAGAACATTTAGGGTAAGAACAGAGCTGTAGCTGTAGGTGAAGAGAGTGAAAAAGAATATGGAGTATTTAAAGCACAGTCTACATGTTAGAAAACATGAGAACTGAAACATATCACAAGGGCTCATTTGAATGGACACTACCAGAGACATAATGCTGAAAATCCAAAGGAGACAACTGACCACACCAAGAGAAAAAAAAAAGAAGAGCAGAGGTTTCTGAGTTGAAATTTCCATGTCCAATACTGTTTTATCATATGGCAGGAAAAAAGACTGATTGATAATGTTCAGATTAGGGCCTGGCACAAGGAGAGGGCAGTGGCAAGGAAAGAACAAGGAAATCATAAAGCAAACAGAAGGAGCAGCAACAGCAGTGCTGAAGTACTAACCATTTGCCTTGAGCAATATTCAAAAGAAGAAAAGAAAATGCAAATAATTAAAGCCAACTTTGAATTATATGATGACAAGGCCAATTACTGATGAAATAAAATAAGCTTACATATTGCTGTTTTTATTGCTATTTTAATTGGGCTGACTCCCACCAAGTATATTTTTCTTCTTGATATTGGGTTTTTGCAGATTTGATCCATAATATAATTTTAAAATCCAGATTATAGTGGCAGATGGAGAAGAGCAGAAAGAAGATTAGATCCTGAGCATATTTCTGCTTTTCACTCTGACAAGCACTTTTAAGAGTGAAAACAGGCTCTGAACAAGGGCAAATTACTGCTGGGGGAAGAAGCTGGGTTACAGGTTTCTGCAAGGGAAGCATTGGCGTTGATTACTGGAGCCACATGAGTTCAAAAACCATGTCCGTACAGCAGAAACAGCCAGGATGAGAGAAGTGAGCAAGTGATTAGAGTGTGACATAGGGGGAAAGGCCAGAAGTGGCTTCTTTTAGAGCAGTTGCACACACTAAAGAGAGAAAACTGGCCCCTCTTGTTCCTTACTGACTTCAGGATAACAGGATTTTTCATGCATTCTTTGCAACCAAACCAGATTTCCATTAAGAGGTACCTGACTTTCCAAAGGCAATAACCTAGAGAGGTCTCTAAATACATAAAATCTGGAGCAATAAAATTTATTGGCCCAAATGCTGCATGTAATGCTGCAAAATATTGTATAAATATATGAGAAGACAATCTACATGGAATTTATGCTCTGCAAGGAACATCTTTCAGCTACATGTGTTCAGTTTTAACAGTATCATGCCAGTTCTGAAGACTTATGTACAGTTTATAAATTCAGTTGTGAGTGCTCAGCCTCTGTCCACTATAAACCATGGACCGGTATCAGGGAAATAATCTGGAGTTCCTGATTAAAGGGAATTATGTTTCAATTTTTTTTTTTTTCATTTGTGTAAGCCACTGGTACATGTGTGTGTAACTGCTCCCAAATAAAAAAGGATTTGAGCCTGGAAAAATTATTAATTTACCAGCTCTTCAGTGTAAGGGATAAAAATTTCTGTCTTTAGTTGAAAAACATGGGCTTATTTGCTGATGTTAACCAAGGTAAGATTCATACAACCCTGTCTGAAATCTAGTGTTCTCTTTGCAGAGAATGACAAATCACTGGAGATGGATTATACACAAAAAGCCAGAGCCTTCAACCTGTTATGAAGAGTATTGTGAGGAATGAGCCTTGTCACAAGCACTTCACAGAAATCTTGCCCAGCTGAAAAATGACACTGACAGCCTTTTGCCATTCTCTGAAGAACTTTGTTCTTTACGTGTTCTATTTCAATAACCTCTAAATGTGAATAAAGCCATAGACAGGCAGTCTGAGGCATACAATCGCCCACATGCTGTATGGAGAAGAGAAAAATTAGGTGCTGATCAAAAAAAGGCAACATGGAGAGTGGAATTAAATATTCTGCAAAGGAAGGACACTGCAATGTGCAAATCCCAGCAATAGTTTTTATTCTTTGCCTTCATCCTCAAGTTATTATTTGATTTTTGATGGAGGAAATCTTTCTCCCAATCTCACCATGTGCTTTCTGTTCTGTTTAAGAACAAGAGAGATTCAAACCTTGGCAAAGAAGCACAAGAAAGGAAAGTGCAAGAGCTTAGGCAACAATGAAAACTTTTATTCTAGGACAAGAAATAAAGCAGGCTCAAGTGGTTTGGTATTTGTTGTAAAACTCTGGCCTAAGTATTTTTCCTATTAGTCCATCTGGCAGCCTTCAGTAACTGTTCCTACACCTTGACTCAGCCAGAAAGGGTGAGTCAGCGACCCACAGAGCAGGAACACGAGCGAGGAGCTGAGCGTGTACCAAGTGCACTTGTAGCCAGAACTGAACTGAAACCAGGCAGAAAAGAAAAGCTGTTCACCTAACATGGTCTTCTCATTCCAAGTAATTTAAACATCCCTGTGGGAAAAGCTCTACCTGTGAGTCAGCAAAATGCCTTAAGCACAGTTCACTGGAGAAGTCCTATTTAAGTAACAACTGAAAAATACACACAGGTATTAAAAAATAATATATATAAGAGTGATGATGGAAATTCTGTGCTTGGGGACCACAAGAAGAACTGGAGAAGAATGGTTTGGTTCTCCTAACTGATGAGTGGGTTATAAGCCAGCAGCCAGCAGAGCCAGCCTTGGGATCATTGAGGGCCCAAGCTGCTGGTGGTGGGACTAAATCTTGAGCCGTCTCCTCAGGTCTCTGGCCAGTGGTGGGTCATAAAGAAAACTTCTTTCGGCCCTATCTCAGCTGTCAGAAAGTGAGCTCAGCTGATGAAGTGCATTCCCTGCACTTGTCTCTGATCAGGGTTATTTGGTAAATTGTGTATTACTCAGATCATGTCCTTCATGAGAACCAGCTGTTGCAGCTTCATTGCTGCCACTTGCACCAGCTTGGGATATAGCACTCATTTACAAGGTACCACTACATCCAGAATTTTTAATAATCACCCCAGAAGGAGTTTCAATAGAATTATAAAAATTCCATGAGATGATGAAAATTAATCTCAAGAGCCAGGCGTTGATGTATATTTCTTGTGGAGAGATGCATTGTTTCTTGCCAGGTGCCATAGTATACTACATCCTCTACTAGACTGTCCTCTAGATTGCAACATATATATTCAAATAATAGTGTAATTCATGGCAGAAATACAACCACAAGGGACAAGTAGTTACAGAGGCAGCTGAATTAAGTTGGGTGCACCTCCCACCCAAACCCAGCCTCAAGGACACTGGATGGAGATGGAGAGGACAAAAGAGACAGCCTGTGCCCTAAGCAGATCTATAAATCCTGGTCACACCAGAGGAGAGATAATGTTTCTGCTTTATCACCAAAGGGACTTGGGTTTTTGAGAGATAAATGTTTTTCAAATCTACAAAAGGGCAAACCCTGCAACATTTTAATTTTCATATTTTTCATTAAATCTCCTCCGCTTTCTGATCACACTCCAAATGAACAGAAACAAGAAGATATTAGTAAACAGTATTTTTAACCAAAACGCAATTTCCTCTCATGTCAAAATGAAAGATAATCTGTGTAACTTCAGGGGTTTGGAGGCCTTTCTATCAGAAAACGTCTTTTTCTCGCATTAGCTAATTCAAGAGAACCTTCTAAATAGTCCTCCAGAGACACTGGTTCCCTTTTATTACATTCATCTGTCTTTTATGGCTTTGCTCTCATGAAAGATTAATAGCTGCAAAGGTCAAGGGCCATTGCGAACATTTAGTCTGACCTGTATAGCATAGGCTATCAAATTTTACCCAGTAATTCTTGCACCGAGTCCCATTAATCGGAGATAAAGCATCATATATCTTTTAGTAAGAAATGTTTTCTTGATTTAAAGGCAGCAAATTATGAGAAGCCTGCTCCAGAAATTTTTTCCATGGTTTATTTACCCTGACCTGCAAATTTTCACTAGAGCTGATAAAGATTTTTTCAATGAAATATTTTACACTGGAGAAATGTGGGTATTATCAAAGGAGTGTAGTCCTTGAGCTTTATCTCACCATTTTAATTCCACAACAGAAAAAACCAAACAGTGTCATATTCCTCAACACATTAGACTCTGTTCTGATTTGCTTTCTGGATGGTCCTCTTTCCTCAACATCAGGACAACTGGGGAACCAGGCTATTCACGTTACCTGTGTCGTGCTAGGCAGTGGCAATGCCTCTTGTGATGTCTCAGCCAGACCAGATGTTCTCAGACACACTGAGCTGGTAACCCCATCCTCATCAGGTGCATGTTCCCAAATACCAGAAAAACCCTACAATTTCTCTCAGGCCTGTGGTCCTACTTAAAAGTGCCATAAATCCCGTTTCTGCCTCCTGTCTTTGGAATATGGCTTTGGCCTCAGGAAACTCATCCATTGCTTTCAAATAAACCACACAAAATAAATAAATCCGGCAGAAGGTTATAGGCTCACAGGGGCAATCCGTTAACTTTCTGGAGAAGGGTTTGATCTCAGCCTGTCAACAGATCGAAGGCAAGCCAGAGAGCCTCTGGTGATGTACAGCCTGAGCTACACAGATTAGTTTGACCTGCAAAACAGAGTAACACACAGACACCGAAGTGATGATCATATGGTGCTGGGTTTGGATTACTTTACATCCTTTCCCAAAAGATTCGCTTTCCCATGGACTGAAATTCAGTAACAGGAATTTATCAGAGTGGCTCTGACATGGTTTTCTAACTAATTTCTTCCCTCTCTATAATATAAACCATAGGCTTCTAGATATAAGAAGCTGAAAGTCTCAAAGGAAACTTTTTTCCAGCAGATAATTTAGTTTCTATAAGCTGAAGTTTCAAAAAACAAAAAAAAAGATGCTTTTGCATCAAATCATTTTCCAAAAAAAATTAGCATAATTTCCTCTTTCAAAATAGTATATTTTGTTCACATATTTTTAAGATTTTTAATTCTGTAAATAAATTTTTATACTTAGTCAATAATACAAAATACTTTTTCAAAGAAATGTACCAAGCACCTTTGCACTAAAACATTCTTTCATTGAAAATTTTTAAAACTTCTAGTTTATTCAGCAATGTCCAAGTTCCAAATATTACACTCACAGTTTCTGACCTCACTATGACTATATTTATGTATTGCAGCAGAAACTGGACAACATAAATCTCACAAACTATATCAGTGTGGTAGAGGATAATGGAAGCCTCAGATTCTTGCTTTTTGGACAGGCATGAGAACTCAAGCACACTCTTCACCTCTCCCCATTGTACAAGGACCTCAGGGAAGATGTTCTCCTAACTTTGTCACTTCTGCTCGCTGGCTAGCAGAGGGAGAATGAGTCCAGGTCCAAGTGCCCATGGTAGCACAGGATGCAACAGCAGAATGAGACACAGAAACTGTGAGTTCAGGAACACAGGTGCAAAATTAGAAAATTCACATTTAAAAATACCGACTCATATCAATTTTAAGTAGTGCTTCATTTTGCCACTTTATGCAATATTTCTTTTTCTTCTTTCTCTGGTAATTAAACATTAAGAAGCCAAAGATTTTGTGAAGTGCTGTGAAAACATGATAAATGAAAGTATCATGCCAAAAGCATTCACAGCTCAATCACACAGAGGATAAGCAGATTACAAATGATGACAGCAAGACCACAAGAGTGAGGTCTGGTGAGCAAGTAAACACATTTTGGTTACAGCCATGAACACACCAGACTTGTTTAACATTTCAGTTACATTGGGTCCTCATATGACTTTGAATGGGAATGTTCCTTTATGACACAGGTGTCAGTAACAAGAAAACTATTTTCACTGTTTTTAGATTGGAAGATAGGAGGTAATCCTTGCAGATGTCAAGCAATGGTGACCAAATGGTGAGCAAAACTGAACACTGAAATGAATTCTCTGACATGCTGAAAATTGCTAGGGTAGACCTCCCATTCAGCAGCGGATTTTCCTTTCTGTATCTGATGCTCCTAATAGCTATTATACTGGGCACATTCTCACAGACTATTGTTAAATTTGAATAGTAGTTACAAATACAAGCATTTTCAAGAACTTCCTGGGTTTTGGCTGTTCATCTTTTTTTCCTTTTGTAAATGAGTTCCATGATTATTTTTATGGTGCTTATTGTCTCGACTTTTTAGCATCCTATTTGAAAACAGTAAATGGTTAGACTTCATGCCCCATTCTAAAAACTTGCCATTCATGTATGCTTGCTGTGGGATCTGGAATCTGTAATATTCTGCTGGAAGAGCAAAAAGCCTATGTAGCTGTGATCAATTTATTGAGAAGGCAGTGTTTGGCTGAACCAGAAAAATACTCCTTTTGATTCTCAAAGTACCAGATGGAAGGCTGCTTCACTCCAGAAACACAGTTTTGAATTCCAGTGCCTTGGCACAGGTCTTGGAGGTGGTTTAATAACGGGCTTCACATGGCAATAAGACTCCAGAACCTTCTCTGAATATTTCACCTTACTGACACATGGTGTTTTGCACAAATACTGTCAGGGTAGCCCTGCCACAGACCTGTTGGGCACAGCTAGAACAGGGATGTTGCAGCAAAGCCCACCACTGCCACTGCTCTCATTTATTCCGTTTGACTTTGGGAACTTTTTACACCATTTCCTAAAAACCTGGCTTTCTGACCTAATCCAAAACTTGAAGCTGGGAGGTGAGGGTGCTGTTGAAACATACCATTTATCCATGGAAATCACTGCTTTAGTCACAAAGATGACAATCACAAATCAAAACTAATGATTTGACCTTCATATCTTACCAGACTATCACAATTATTTAGCAGATAATTGTTCCTCATTGCGTCTCTAATGGCCAGATGGGTATTACACTTGTCTTGAGTCAGATACCATTTTTGTAAGTGCAATGGCAACAGACTATAATCAAAACACCATTTTCTTAGCCTTTCTTTTCTGATACTTAGACTTAAGCCATCCATAAGATTTTTACTTCTACTGCTGCAACTTACAGCACTAAATAGCAGATCTGGCTCAAAGCTTGATGATGCTTCTCTGTGCTGTGGCATGCACTGTTTCTGTTTAAGGTTACATGACATCCTCATTGCAATTGCTTTTACAAAGAAATATTATTCAAAAATTGTTCCACTCATTTTAGTTGACTTTTAACATGTTTTTAGATCTGCAGGAGTACTTGGCACTGGATTGTTAAACACCTACATACAAAATAAGGAGGCTCCATGCAACATCCTATTTGAGAACCTTGGTTGAATCACAGAAATACTATAAAAAACCTGTCTGCTTAAACACAACAATTTTTTTGTTTGTTCAGCCTAGAGAAGAGGAGACTGAGAGAAGGCCTCATTATGATCTTCAGCATCTTCACAATGGGAAGGGGAGGGACAGGTACCAATCTCTTCACTCTCGTGACCAGGGACTAGACCCAAGGAAAACGCCTGAAGCTGAGTCAGGCGAGGTTTAAGTTGGATATCCAGAAAAGGTTTTCATCCAGAGAGTGTTTGGGCACTGGAACAGGCTCCCCAGGGAATTGGTCACAGCACCAGCCTGCCAGAGTTCAAGAAGTGTTTGGACAATGCTCTCAGGCACATGGTGTGACTCTTGGGGTTGTTCTGTGCAGGGCGGGAAGTTCAATTTTGATGATTCTTGTGGGTCCACTCCCACTCAGCATATTTTGTGATTCTATGATATCTGATAACCAGGCAGTTGGGTCAACTGACCTCTGTATATTGTAGAAGGCATATAATCTGTTTTCAATCCATGAAGACACAGGTTTTGAATGATACAGCCACTGACTAATAACCATGCATATCTTCTGTGTTGGTTTAGGGCTTAGATTTTCTAGAGTTGAAAGTGGCAGGAAGATCATTATTCATACACATGACACAGAAGGCTCCTCACAACAGGTTAGTTCAGTCCAATACAAAACTACTTATTTTCTACTTTTTTTTCCCCAAGAAAAACACTAGCCTTGAAAAAACAACATGTTTTTGCCACACATGGGCATAAACATCTTACTGAAAGACATTCCTGGTACTAAGAGGCGAAATACAACAAGAGCCAACAGAAGAAGGTCAGAAAAGTCAAAAGAAAAATGTAGCTTTAAAAAAAAATATTTTAAAATCAGCACACATAATTATTTAAAGAAGTCATCACATCAAGTGATGGATTATCTGTCTGTTCACATCTGTAATCAAGATTGTATCCCTTTCAGTATACGATTCAACCAAAGACAAGCTGTTGGATGAGTTGCAAAACAATGAGACAAAGCACTTCAGCCTGTGTTAAAAAGGACAGGTGGGTAGTCCAAGGCTTTATTTTGTCCCTAAATACTCATTATTCCTTAAAAATCTGTTCAGTCTTTTATTTTCATATTTTGTAATTTTAAACAGAAAGGAGCTTATTCAAAACTTTGGGTACCAGCCATCACTCATAAACAATATTGCACAAGAAATAAATAAAATGTCCAACTTAAATGCAACCAAGTAAAACTATAAACTAGTGCCTCATCCTTTTTTGACATTATGAATACAGTTGTTTATTTGCTTCTTGCTCATGTCTCTTGTATTGGTAATATGGCACTGTTTAACACCTAGCCAGTGACATGGACAGTGGTGCATGTTCAGTAAATTTGTTGATGACACCAAGCTGTGTGGTGCTATTGACATGCTGGAGAGATGGGATGACTTGCTGGAGAGAAGGGGTGCCATTCAAGGAGACTTGGGTAAGCTTGAGAGATGGTCTCATGTGAAGCTCATGAAGATCAACAAGGCCAAGTGCAGGGTGCTGCACTTGGGTCGGTGCAATCCCAAGCCCAAGTACAGGCTGAGCAGAGAAGGAATTGAGAGCGGTCCTGAGAAGAAAGACATTGGGGTGTTGGTGGACAAGAAGCTCAGTGCAACCCAGCAATGTGCAGCCGTTCAGAATGCCAACCACAGCCTGGTCTGAATCAAAACCAGTAGGTCAAGGATTCTGGGATTCTGCCCCAGTGCTCCACTCTGGTGAGACCCCACCCGGAGTGCTGAATCCAGCTCTGGGGCCCCCAACTTAAAAAGGATGTGGACCTGTCAGAGAGAGTTCAGAGGAGGCCAAAACATTGATCAGAGGGCTGGAACACCTCTCCTACGAAAACAGGAGAAGAGAATTGGGGCTGTTTAGCCTGAGGAAGAGAAAGCTCCAGAGAGACCTTTCCAGTACTTAAAGAGGGCCTTCAGGAGAGCTGGAGAGGGACTATTTACAAGGGCACGTAGTGATTGGACAGCAGGAATGGCTTTAAACTGAGAGAGAGGAGGTTTAGATTCCGTATTAGGAAGAAATTCTTTACCGTGAGGGTGGTTAGGTTTCCAAAGGAAGTTGTGGATGTTCCATCCCTGGAAGAGTTCAAGGCTGGATGGGACTTTGAGCAATCTCACCTAGTGAGTGGCATCTCTGCCCATGGTGGGTTGAATTTAGATGGTGCTTAATGTCCCTTCCAACAGAAACCATTCTATGATAAATATTTCTTTCTAATTTCCTACATTTCATAGGGTTTCTTCTTTATTGACTGACTTTTGCTTGTTGTAGTAAGTGCCAATTATCTCTTCCCACTTGATTTCTCTACATGGCAGCTTCATATAGAAAGGATCCTATTCCCTTGCTGCAGGACTGGCAGTATACAAGTCATATTTGTTCTCCATCATAGCTTGCCACTGGGAAAGTCAATCCAAGCTGACGCCTAACAAACTGAAAATGGGTGATTGCTCCTGATATCAGCGTTTCAATGCCAGCTTGGTTTTTTACATTTTTTTTATATCTGGGGAGTCCTAGCTTCCAGCACTACACAATTTGTCTGTAAGACACTGAATTCACTTTTAAGAGAAGGTTTAAGACCAGAGAGGTCTGACAACTTGACCAAAAGCCTGAAAATGCTAGATGTAAAAAAAACCAGCATTGCTTCAGTTTTAAGCCAGTCTGATGCTTTTTGCTACATAACTCACATTTTTCTAACTCAAAACAAAGACAATACCTTACATTGTGCTTTCTCATGGGGTCCTGGTTAAGAACAATGTCTGGTTTTGCACTGGGTTCCTCTCCTCAGTGTCATTTTGACTGCTGACTACACAAGTGCTCTTTGAGTGTGGAAAAACGTCTTGCTCTTTGTGGGTAGAAGGTAAATTGAAGCAACGATGAGCAAAGGGTAAATTCTTGCCTTTATATATCCAGGCCATTTATGGAGAAGCAAATAGAAAAGCTGAGGCATGCAGCAGGAACCAAGCCCGTCCTGGCTGGGAGGAGTGCTGCGAAGAGCACAGTGTACCTTGCTCCCTCTGTGGAGGTGGCTGCATCGTGGGGGCTGGAACAGTCCATGTCACCCTTGCAGGACAAATCCTCCAGAAGCAGGACAAATCCTCCTGTAGGCATGCTGCCCCTGCTCCTGCTGTGCATCTTCCCACTGGACACTAGCACAGCAGGGCAGCCACAGAAACAGTCTCCAAATCCTGCTTCCTAAGAGGTGATCTCTGGGCAGAGCCAGGGACAAGTTTGCCCAGCTGATCATTGTCTTCACAGACACAATGTGATTTTATAAACAAGGTGCGTATCTGTTAGACTGTTCATGGCAGTGAGACATTTCCTATTCCTTTTCTATTTGCTTCCCTGAACAGAGATTTTTTTTTAATGTTACTAGTTGGATAGCAATACAGTAAATAAATATGAGCTTGTGACTCAAGCTCTGCTAGCCCTCTGCACCAGGAAATAGGAGGTCTGAGCACTGAAGTGTCTATCACTCCTCCAACAGTCAGGACAACCTCTTAGTCACAGTGACTAATGGTATTTTTGACCGTAGCACTGTTTTTTATAAGTGCATCTGGGTTGTTTATCCCAGGCTAAACCCACCCTGGATCTGATGAGTGCTACAGTCCAGCTACATGCTGCTAATCCTCCAAGGGAAATCGTCTCTACAAGTGTTTAAGATGACTCCTCTCACTAGATTCTAACACTAGTGAGTGAGATGCTTTCAGGGAACTTTACAATGCTGTATCCCCCTGGGATACAGCAGGGACAGCCTGTGCAGGATGAATCAACGCCATACGTCAAGTACTGTTTGTATATGTTTCAGAGTAACCAGGCAAAGTCTTTTAACTTTCCATCCTAGAGCCCGAGCAGTACTTTCCTGAATGTCAGCCAGGAAAATTTTGTAGATTTGGCAGTAGGACTGTGGGAAGCCTGGTTGAAGACCAGCCCAGAGTGCTGGAGCAGAGGCTTTATATAAAGAGAGAGCATCCAAACACCTTCCTTTGTTTCATGCTACAAACGAATACAAATGGAGCCCTGAGATTGCAATCAGGCTCCATTGTATAAGCACAGGCCTTTCCATTACTCCATTACAGCTTTTTGGCATGTAGAGCTTCATTATTTTTCAGCTGGAAAACTAATTAAAATGAATTCTTTTTTGTTTATCAGAGTGTTAATGCCTCAGTTCTCGAGTCCCCACTGGCTTCCAGCCATTTAATTTTGGTCCCTAGGGCAAAGCCTGACAAATTAAGATAAAGCCATTACTTAATGTTCCCCTCCTGAGAGAAAACAAGAAGTATTTCCTGTTCTTATTAATTGCACAAAGTCAATTTCCATGGTAAAATTTCAGCATGATCAGAGCCTTTGCACCCAACATCTCTCTCCTCCCATGCTCCCCCCACTCAGCTGTAGTGGCTGAGGCAGGGAGCATTGCCAGGCTTCAGCTGGGCTTTCCTCAACACCCCGAAAACCACAGGGTGAACAAAGGCTCTGCTCAGGTGCTTGCCATTTGGAATCACCCTCTCCAGTACCTCTGAGGTACTTTTGCTTCAAGAGTGCTGTGCTTTACCTCCAAGGAGAAGCCAGCCCTGAGGATCCTGGCCGTGCCAAATGGGTTAGTCAGAGCTGTGGTATGGGCACTGCCCAGTTCAAGCGCTTTCAAAGCAGCCAAAATCCGCCTTCTTTTTTTCCCCCCCCCCACCATGTGTATATCACAAAAGTTCATGCACTTTTCAAGCAGAGTGTTGACTTAACCGGGACCTGTCCTCCCCAGCTTCGGAGCCTGGTGCAATAGGTAACAAACAGCCCCTTCCCATGGCAACACGCTTTAATGCCTGTGCACGAGGGCAGTGGGAGGACTCCAGCGAGCAAACGAGGCTCTGAGCCTCAGCTCGGGAAAGCAGCCAGGATGACGCAAAAAGTTTAGAGGGGAAGCAGAAAAACAAACAGAAAGGAAACACAGAAAAGTATGGGCAGCTGTGAGGGGATAGACAGAGAGCAGCACCACCGCGTTTCCCTCCTTGTCGGTGTCTCTGGTACAAACCTCAAACCCCTGGGCCACCAGAGTTCTGCCCAGCATCGCTTTGCTCTTCAATGCTCTCTTTATAACATTCTTACATTTCAACAAAGCTGACACCATTGAAGCCCAACTCCATAGCAGAAGTTCACCCAAATATTTTCATAAAGCCAGCTTGTTTAGGGAAAAACTTGGCCAGACAAGGAGACAGCTTGCTGAGTGCTGTTGAATTGCGTTATCTAAAATGCATTGCCACGTTTGGGACTGAGAGCAGATATTGCAAAATGTCTGTTGACTCCCTGGTAGCAGCACAGGGCTGGCACACTGGGCCAGGCTGTGCCAGTGCCCTGGAGAGATGAATTTGTTCTGTGACCTCCCTACAGGCTTGGGACACCTTGCTTCACAGGCCATGCTGGTGCAAGCCCTCACAAGGAGCCAGGAGCAGCTCACACAAGTACCAGCACACCTCTGCTGTGCTGACACGTGCCAGGGCCAGCACCTTTGTCCCACGCAGGGACAGGCCCTGCCATACAGCCGTCTCCTGTCTGAGTCAAAGCAAGATCCTGCTGCCTGGCCAGGGCTGCCCAGAGGGGGCAGGAAAACATGGCCCTGGGATGCTCCCAGCCAGGGCCACCACTGAGGCTATCAGGTCCCCAGACGCTGAGAGCAGGAGGGGAAGGCAGGGAGGAGATGGCTATTCCACAACAGCTTGGATTCGGGAGGGGAGAGAGCTGGAAGCCCTCTGCTCCTGCGTTTCTGGGGAAGGCACAAACAAAAACATCCTCGAGGGCAGATGTTTGGAAAGGAAGCAAAGCACGCAGCTCCGCTTCTGCTAACTTATGCCAGACCAGGAAAGCAGCTGAGTGAGGCAAGCAAAGAACAAAACCTATTCACCAAAGACCTTCACGCTGTCCGAGTGAGCGGCAATATACTCCCTGTTTACCTTGACTCTCCCTCAAAATCAGCTATTCTTTGCTGATTTTTTTAAAGTGTTACTAATTAAAAAATACACATAGGATTTGAAGGTGTCCTTTTAACTACTCTTTTAAAACCTCAGTATTTTAGGCTGAATTATTACTGTGTATTTACAGTTTTGTACAGAAATTCATTGTGCATTCTCAGTTTTTCTAATCTCAGGAAAAATCTCTGATGGGTCATCTTGTCCTTCCACCTATTCCTGAATTCCATACAGCTGAACTGTACTGGGGCACATATGCTGTTTAAGCAGCAGGCAAAGCTATGAAGATTGCAAAAAGGCATCCTGATACCATGTGAGATGATTCAGTGGATTGAAACTCAGAAGTGAGCAACAGGGAGAGTCTGGAACACATTTTGTGCTGAAGTGCTTCAGATAGGTTGCTACATACCATTTCAGAAAAACTCATAACATCCAGTGCTATGTGACAAACACTACTTAAATCAACATGATTCAAGTAGTCATTTTCACTAACCATACTGAGAATTACATTAAAAAGTGTTATCATTTTGAAATGTTTTTGAGGAAGGTATGAGAGGCCAGTTTTGCCAATAGCTTAAACAAATGCAGTTACTGTGCACTTTTAAGTCAATAGGGAATTAGATCCCTTTTTAATTTTTCACATGCAAGCTTTAAAACCCCAGCTGTGGCTGTTGTCCAGGATAAGGTCAAGGGAAAATATATGTTCTCTCTGTGTTAAAGAATTTTTTAAGGTATTTGTACTGGGAAATTCTTCTACTTGCTTAGTAGGAAGGAGGGACTTGAATTTAGTAGAAAGGTAAGAGGTAGGATGTACTTTTTGAAGTCCCTTAGAAAATCACTAGTACACTGTGTTACAAACCCCTGACAAATTCCATTTCCCATGGACAATAGAGTTTTATTGGAACTTACTCTGTAGTTTCTCTGCTGACTCTTCACCCTCTCAAGGTGCTCTATGCAACTGCAGCAGAAAGGAACCACTCTCATAGGTCTGGATGTGAAAGCTGTGTGCATGTAAAGATCCCACTGCTCAAATGCTTAGGATCTGGAGGCAGGGTAGAAACAGTGACCTGATGATAGAGAGCTGATAATGAAAGAGCAGTAATAAAGAATTATGTGAGAAGGAGAGTTGTAGTGCAGCAGGCAGGAGCAGAGATGGGCATGGGAAAAGAAAGGAGGAAAGAGGGAAATGAGCTGTCAGCAAGGTGGCTCATCTAGAGTGCAGCAAACAGGGAAAATATAATTTCTGGTCCGTATAGCTTCTCATACACTGTGTTGCACAGATTCTTAGTTCCTCCTCACCCCCACCTCTCTGTGCAGTAACACAGTTTAAAGGAGAAAGGTAAAATGCACTCCTGCCTCCTCCCATCTCACATAACACATGGATTGGCAGTAAGGATGCTCCCCTGGCAGTACTCAGCAGAGAGATACCATTAGGTATTTCTCTATACATAATTACTAATTACTCAGTCCTGAGGCAGATGCCAAGATGTTTTGCATTTGCACAGAAAGCCTCTGGGGAACTTTGGAGTAGAAAAATCATCATTCAGTTGTGTTTGGGCATCCAGTTTAGCCAGAGTTTAGGCCACTGAACAGGAGAATTCAAAATCTGCTTTTCAGCTTCCACATCTAGGGTCCATGTTAGAACTTCCCTGAAACCTCTCCAAACTTCCAAGTGCTTCACTTTGCACTGCTAGCTGGTATTTCGTTAACTTGAGTGTTTAGATAACATTAATAGGAAACCATGTCATTTCAAGCTGAGCTTAATAAAGATATGTATTACTAACACTGACATTATTTTGCTTTATTTACATTTATTCTCTTTTGAAAAGAGAAGAGGCAAGCCCTGCTGGACTGCTAAAACAGCAAAAGCTTTTCTACCATCCAAATGCCACTTACAGCCACTGTGATCATCTTTGGTTTTTTCTCTATAGGAAAATGAGCAAAACAAAGCTTTGGGAATTCTGATGAGTACATCCAAAGTCACAAGGGAACTGGAGAAGAGACAACACCTCTCTTTTGCAGTCTTGGGAAACCTTATAGCCTCAAGGGACACAATCTTCAATAGGATCCAACATTTTATTACAGGATCAGATGTTTAAATGAACCATTTTGTCTGCATTGCTGGTAGTCATAAAATTTGAGACAATAAAACATATAATAAATATATCTACATTGCAGGAATGATGGTAACACATGTAAGCTGGATCCAGCTTTCATGGGCAACCATAGCAAAGACATAATAGCCTTGGACGATGGAAAATTGTTTAAGCATGTTAACATCTACACAGCCAGGGATTCTCTGCTGTGGTTAACTGCATTTGATTTTTGTACGGAAAGACAGCTAAAAGCTTTCATCACAGGCCTCTATTTCCTCCCTTTGGGGGAAAGGAAAGCTCCTAACATGGACAGATGTGATGTTAAACATGTACAACCACACTGTAAATTGCACTACAGATAAAAAAAAAAAAAAAAAACAAAACCAGAAAAAACCAAAAAACCAAAACCAACAAGCAGACAAAAAACAGCAACAACAAAATAAAACATAGGCATGCCCAAAGTGCAGTATTTCTTGAAAGAGGCTAACTTACAGGAAAAGACATCTAAGGTCAAGATGTATGATTTATTGCAATTACTATTGAATAGTTTGTGGTCAACAGAAAAATGCACAGATGAAAACATAGAGACATAAAATATGACACTGTCAAGTTCACTTTCTTAATTCATTTTGTTCTAGTACTTATTCCCTACGGGGAAGTTAGGAGTGAGTGGTTTTGAGGGTGGTTTAGAAAATTTAGAAATTATCTGACCACACAAACTCAGGTTTCAAGTAATTTTCTCCAAGACACAGTGTTTTGCCTCATGATGCTTCTTTCTTTATAGGAGGGATGCTTCTCTTTTTTTTAGATTGTAGTGTGGAGCTTAACATGGAGCAGGATCTGCAGCAGTGATCCTGACGTATAAGGGCACTGTGATAAGAAGTTGGGTTAAACACCTCTCTGGACCTGCCAGACTGCTCCATGAGCTGCACAGGGTGTTCCTCCTGCACAGAGCATAGGTACTCAGGTGATCAAAGTGCTCTGTGTGTCCCTGGTATAAAATCATACAGTGCCCATTCTTGAATGGTGTGCGCAGTTCTGATTTCCCGATCTTAAAAAGGCATATGAGATCTGGAAAACAAGCAAAGAAATGCTACCTATATGATCCTAGCTATAGGGAATATCTCCTGTATCAGGAATAAAGACAGTTAAACAGACAAGCACAATTCAGCTTGAGAACGGAGAATATTGGTGGAGATTTGATAATAGTCCTACAGTCACCAGTGATGGAGAAGATGAGCGGGGAGATGCCTTCCTGAGCTGTGAAAATGCTACTGCAGCTACAAGTTTACAGGGGTTTAGAAAGGAACTAGACAGATCACTGGAAGAAAAGACCTCCAGAAGAAAAGGCCACCCATTTCAGATTCCTGTCTATCCCCACAGCTATTTTGTGCATTTCAAGCAATCCAGAAACCCTTTTTCTGTATAAGGTCATAAAAAGCCTTATAGGCCTTATTATTTCAACATGCAAGACAGAATTTTTCCTACTCTTTGTATCTTCCAAAGCAAGCCCAGCAGAACAGCATCAAGATTATGTCCTTTTCCAGTGCTAAACTGCAAGAAGGGCAGTGTGTTAACTGTAGGAGCTGCAGTAGGTGTCCAAAGCAATTCAGAGAGGAGGAATTGACAAAAGCTGGAAGCATCTGGGCTTTCTCCAGCTTCTAAACCCAAAGCTGTACCTGCACCTGCAGGATCCAAATACTTCAGTGGTGAATATCTCCCTCTGGAAAATCCCCATTACATAAATGGAAAGTAGTATGTAGGCACACACAGAGGTACATACCAGTAGAGGAATGATGAGTACTCGTAAATGTATTTGAAAATATTTCTCCTTACATTTTTTCTGGATACACAGAGCAACCATTTCCCTTCGAATAAACCATTTGACAGCTTCTGCTGTATGTTGCAGCGGTGTGCATGCAGCTGTTTTCTTTGAACAGTGGATGTTTCTTCAAGAGTCATATTTTCTGTCTTGTTCTTAGCAAGTATCTCTGCTCATAAAGAATCCTGGAAAAAAACACGTGAGAAAGTGAGTAGGTTTTATTTCTGTGTGTGCTCTACAACACATTTGCATGCATTTAAGCTAAATCAGGCCAGTTGATAAAATCATAAAATGTTGATGAGAAGAAAAATGGGATATTATTTGAATATTATGGATAAAATTAATGACTGTAGAAAATGAAGGCATTTAAAAGTGGTCTCATACCTTAACTGAAATCCCAGGAAGTAGCAGAGAATAGCTGTAGTAACTACTCCTCTTACCCTGGTGCTGTTTTCTGAACTGTTGATTTAGATATCCACGTAGGCAAACAGGGCTGTGTGGTTATTGAATTAAGAATAAGCACACCCAGCAAGGGTTATCATCCCCAAAAATGACAAATTGGAGTGCTTTTTTTTTAAACACATAATAATGGGTCCTCTGTTAAGCTTTTAATTAAGGAGTTATATTAATGGATCACCTGGGTGCTATAAAATTGCTCAAAGCTAGTCTCTGTTTGTCAAGTGTAAACCATGATGTTCTGGCACAAGCCATTTTCTCTCCAAACCAGCCCAGTATTTCCTTGAAAATCTCCACCAATGAAAACCTCCTCTCCCTCAGGGCTCCCTGAACAGCTGTGTGCAGGAACAGGACACTGAGCTTCTAGAGAAAGCTCCAGCTGAATGCTTTCTGCAAAACTAAGGCAGCTTTAAAAGGAAACTGGGAAGTCCCCGGAAGGGTGATTCCCACCAGCAGCTCCTGTGGACACACAAACACGGCTTCAACAAAATTCAGTCACTGCCCTCACCCCTCCAACAGCACTGGGAGTCCTGCAACAACCCCCACCACCCTGCAGCAGAAATCCAAGGGGCAAAATATAATTACAAATGATCACACACACTTTAAGGGGAGCAAAAATATGAAATATAAGAAAAAGCACCTTGATGAATGTTTCATAATGATGGGGAAAAATGATTGCAATTCATGAAGCCTGTGAATCATTTTGAGATCTTCAGTGAGATAGATAAAATATTATTATTATTATTTCATGTAAGTAATGATTACATTGCATTTGAAATGGCTTTGTAATTTCCTGTCTAATGCTACCCTTAGGTCTCTTCTATATTACCACTTTTCAATTATCTTTTCTTTTTCTTATTGAATATATATGTTTTGAGTTATTTTTTCATCTGATGTATCAGCCCACTATTCTTCAGAGTGAATCTTATTTTTATATTTCCTGCCCACATTTCTACAGTTAGGAGTTTATTGCCTTGTAAAGCTGAAAAAAAACCCCAGAAATAAATAACAAAAATAAAATAAAATAATGTTCGTGTCATGTATTTATATTTATAGCTGAAAACACATAGTCTTTGCTACAAGCAGTTTTAAAACATCTTAGGGACATGCTCCAAATTCACTATTGTGTGCATATCTGTGCATTCAGATTGGAAAAAAGCCCAAACATATCCAGACTTTATAATCATATATTGCTATTTAAAAACCTTTCAAATTGCAAGGTATATTCATGCCAAAAGGAGGTGGGTAAAATCCAGCTCTGCCAGGTTAAGAGATGGAGAATTTCAAGGTCAGTGTTGCTCCAGGAAAGTTCTCCAGCATTGTTGTTCACTCATTGCAAAATTAAATCACAGTCACGGAGCACAACCATAAAGCTATAGAGGGATGAGCCTGTACAAAACCCAGCAGGCAAGGGCAAGAAACCCCTCAAGAGGAAGATCAGACCTCAGACCAGAACCCAGGCATGGAACAGGAAAGCATCCCAGGTAACACCAGAAAGGGGACCAAGGGAGCTCCTCGGCCACCACCTCTCTACATCATCTCAAGCAAAACTGGCCCTGAGTGGCCGCACAGCTTGACTGTTCTAAATCTGCAGATTCAGCACCCTAGAGATTTCACCTCTTGAGCTTCCCTTAGCTGCATGACATTTATTGAACGGAAAAATCAGGAACTTCCTTACTTCTATATGCAGCACCTTCATTTAGGCTTCAATGAGGTTGTACACAACCAAAACTGATTACAAATCTTACTGGGACTTCTCCACTGCTTGACACATTTGGCATTATTGTCATATTATCATCAGGCACGTGGTGTGACTCTTGGAGCTGTCCTGTGCAAGGCCAAGAGTTGGACCAGATGATCCCTGTGGGTCTCTCCCAACTCAGAGTATTCTCTGATTCTGTGATCCTGTGGTCCATCCCTTCAGTCACTTTGCAGTCTAAGTTACACTGCTCATCTCAGCAAAAATTTAAATAAATTTTTTAAAAAATCTTTTCCATTTTACTGGTAGTGACTGAGGGTAGAGTTGTAACTTGAATTGTTTTTATATTTCTATTAGTGAAAAAAACAAAAAGAAAATACTAAAGTCCTTAAGAATAGGAATTTTTCTGTTTCCTCTGCAGGGTTTATTTTCATCTGGTTGTTTTTTAAAAATTAAAACGAAAAATATGTATTATAATATTTACATGGTTTTAAAAATCTATAATTAACTTTTCTAAAATGCATGCCATTGCAAACAGATGGTAAATAGCATTTAAAAACAGAAATTTTATTTAAACATTTCAGGGGCTATTAAACTGACTGTCATGCTCTCCTGCCTGTGCAAGGATGACAAGAGCTATTATATAGTGAATTGCCTTCACGCCTGCTTCTCAGTCATTTTAAGTGAACTGAGGCTGGGAGGGACTATTTGCCTTTCTAGGTTTATTTTTGCTTTGTTTTCATCAATCCAACAACTTCTGTGTATTCTTTCATTTTCAAGGCCACAGGTTCCCTAAAGAAGTGTACTAATTTAGTAGCACCAGAAAGAAGTTCTGAAAATCCAGCTGGCTATCCTGGGAATCACTGCAGCAGTTTAATAAGTCTCAGTTTTCTCTTACTAATCTAAAATAAGACTTGGCACATGATATTTGCCAGCTGTTGTACATTTACTGCCTTAAATACATTTTTTATTGTCAATGAAGCACTATGAAGAACCCACTCATAGCCTTATTTGGATTAAACTTTACACCATGTCATATCAGATCTCTTTTTTTATATGCATGTCTATTTGCTTTGTTCACTTACTTTTATTGGGCCCAGATATGAGCAGTGTTCTTTAATTAGTACAAGTCATTATATGCCTGGAAAAATCAGATTTAGTTCTTCTGTGGTATGAGACATTTTAGAATATTTGCAAGTGAAAATGTTGACATGAGACTGTCGCTCCACCCCAAAAGAATTGCAAATCCTGTTTGTAATTAATTGCCGTATCTCACAGGCTATAAAGCCTGCAACACACGGCAGCTCCAGGATTTCTAAGGTGGACATTATTTGGCTTTGCATGGAAAACTTGCAGCTGCATATCCTTCACATTTTAGCCACAAACAATTCAACTGCTCAGCTTTACACCAGGCTAAATCTCCATCCCTTTCGGTGTGCTTTTATAACAAGACCTGTATACTTTCCCTGAAGTCCCTCACTGAAGAATGACAGTTCTTCCATCAATCTGCAGCAGAAGCAGCTGCACAGGGAGAAGCTTCCTCCTCACATAAGGACTGGGCACCTGCCCACTCCTGGGTTGCAACATCCTGGTCTGCACCTTCAGTTAATGCCAATATCCTGCTTCTGCCAGGAGAAGCGAGTCTTCAGGCCTCAGTCATGTCACTTGCCTTGCCGTTCATCTCCAGTAATCTGCAGGAGGTGCTCAGGTGTCTGTGCCCCTGATGTGTCCCCTGGGAATGGCTTCTTCCCCACCCACCTGGAGCTGCCTGGCTCCCACTAGCATGGTACAAGGGGAGCCTGGCATCTGTTTGCCTGACTTCTGCCAGTGCCTCAGAAGCAAAGCTGCTGCATTCACGTCCTTCATCACGTTTGATAGAAATCTCTGTGACAGTAAACCCTCAGTGCCCCATAACTGAGAACATGCTGGGAGCATACACTGTACAGTAGGAGAAAGAGGATGATGCTGGAGTATTTGTAGACTTATAAACACAACAGTCACACAGGTCTGAACAGAAGTACCAAGGCTGACCAAAACTGCAGGTTTTGAGATTCCAGGTCTAGCATTCTAAATGAGTTTCTCTCTATTAGGGATGACACGAGAAGAAAGACAAATGTGTTCTTTTAGCTCAGTTCAGATCCCAAACCATCATACCTGCTCACAGAGCAAAGGCCTCAAGAGAAGTACAGAATTCAGAGAATATTCTCCAATGCATCTGTGTCCACAAAAATAACATTCAACCAAAACAAACAAGAAAGCAACTGAAAGGGTGCTTGGCAAACTTCACTGTACCATATTCTTCATTTTCAGTCTAGGAGCTTATAATTTTATAGACAAGACTGTTTCATGTGAATGCCACTGCAAATATGTTGGTGAAAGTAGTTACCCTCTCCAAGTCCCTGATGATATTCATTCACAGTGAAAGATCTGTAAGAACATTGTGCCTTTTTCAGAAAGGCTGCTTCAGTCAAGGTAAGTGTAACACGTTGTTAATGAAAGTCAGACAAATCTTTTTGTCTTGTGGTTGTCAGAGAAACTGGACTACGGACTAACCATATTTATTCCATACAGTTACTGTTGCTCTCAGAGCACAGCAGGAAGAATATCTGTGAGCTGCTGTAGCAGTGTGGCCTGAAGACAAAGCCAAGATGACCTGGTAAAAGACAGGGTCCTCTTCATTCCCTTGACCAAAATCCTGAGCTGGCTTGCCATTGGCCTTGTGGTGACAGTCACAGAGTAAATTCTCAGTTGCCGACCATCTGAGGGCATCATGATATAAAAAAATTACTCTTCACAAGATATCACTTCTGGTCCACTCTTCCAGATCTTCCCAAGTTATAAATGATACCTCTAGAGAATAAGGAATCAAAAAACTCATCTTCTCTATCACTAAGCAGAGAATTGTCAGCAGCCCTGCTCAGCCCCCGAGTGGCTGTTTTACTGATCCCCTTGCCACCAGGTCCCATGACATCTGAGAAGGCTGATGAGCAAGTGGGTGGGAAGTCCATATGTCAGCCCACCAGTCTGTTGTTACTATTAGTGCCAAATCTTATCTCCTTGAAGTTTCCTTTAGAAAGTTCAAATGGGAGGCTGCAGAATCTGAAAAATTTCTATATTACAATTTTCTGAATCAAGGCCTGGAAAAGCACTGACCTTTAGCATTGCTTGTTCTTGGATGTGCCTTCCTCCTCCCTTTGCGAGTGGTCTATTGGGGTATGTGAGAGATCCATTGGAGATACGTCCGTGAAGAGAAGAGCCTTTAGAAGGCAAGCTGTGAGAGCAAGGGATATGACTGATGAAGTGTCATATGTGAAAACCAAGTGGTTCTTTAAAATTGGCTCTTTCTAACACCAGCTATGATCTAAATGTGAAAAATGTAGAATAGAATCTTTATCTTATTGTTGAAGGCTGTCTGAGAGCTAAGATTTTAAATTTTCACCAGTATCTTCTTCTCAAAGTGTTCCAGACTGGGATCCAAGCCTAATGGCTCAATCTGATCTATTTTGGTGACCAGCACTGTGTAAACACTTCAAACTGACAGAAACTGAAGAACAGTAATTTTGGACAGTTTAGGCAGTCTATAAACTGGTTGTCAGATAGCTCATCCTTTATAAGATGGTAAAATGATCCCTGACATAGTCTTGCTTTATTCTCTTTCCTCTTCCCTTAAGTAGCAGGGACAGCATTCCAACAGTAATTCATAGTTGCAGAATCAAAAATTATTTGGGTTGCAAAAGACCTTTAAGATCTGTAAAGAGGACTGTGAAAACTGGTGCTGAACAGTAACTGCGGGGCAATGGAGGGATGGCATGTATCTGGCTGTGTCAGCTGTGCATGGCAGCACGGCCACATCTGTGCCTCAAGCTCAGGTGGAACTGTACAGTCACCAGGGTATGCTGAAAATACTGGGGTGTAGCCCAATTGAGTTCCTGTTTCCTGTTTAAGAGGAAAGAAGTATTGAAGTAAAGGGAGCGTAAAACAGCAAATTATAGATTATATTTGCCAGATTAGAAGAATTTTCTTAATTTACTATGCATGTTTTTTTATAATCCACAATTTGGGTGACCTGATGAAAAATATAACACAGCATTCACAAGCATCTGCTGTATGTTCTGCCTCTCTTCATGGTATATTTTTTCAGAAAAGCAGGTTTAAAGATGGACAACTTAAGATATGTAATAGCATTCCCTTGGCTGCTTAGTTGTGCTTAATATATAGTTGGTTGTGCTATGTGTAAATGCACACAAAACCAACGCATGAGGCTCTCCACCACCTGAAGTCTGGCTCTAATTATTTTCACGCTTCCTCAGTATTGAGAAGGAAACTGGAAAATCTTTGACCTGCTCCATCTTTTTGCTCCATACAGTGACACATGCTGATCCTTGTAGAGCATATCAGTAGGACTGGCTCAAACAATTGAGTGATTTTTGTTATAAAAACTAAGATAAGGGCTTCTAATTTTTCTTTTATCTTCCAGTTCATTAATAAAACTGGATAGGCCTCTTGTGATTTTGGCAAGAAAATGAAGCACAGTGAAACCTTCCATTAACTTGCAATTCATTTTTGCAACTAATGGTCTTGAAGCCCCAGACTGACATGAAGCTCAGACAGCAAGGTAGCCTTCCTTTTTATTCATCACATGGAATTCACTGTCCTAAGGATTTCTCATGATTTGTAGTGCACCCCAAAGAAATGAGAGCTTCAGATGGAGCAGTATCTTCCTTTACTTACTGCTATCACTAAACTAGTGCCATATTTTTGCCCATGCTGATATAGGGAGTTAAAGCATAACTTGAATGTGCCTCCAGTCCCAAGTTGCCCCTGTAGCACCCTGGAAAATGCCTGGGCCAGCGGCTTGGAGAGACAGCCTGCTGCCAGAGTGCAGTCCTCTTGGGAAAGCTTTTCCCAAACCCTCCCAGTCTGCTTATCTCAACTGCATCTTTCCTGTGCCAGCACCACCCTCAGCCAACCAGCCAGCTAGGGACAGTCTCAGGAGAAGCATTTCAGAATTATTAAGAGTGCAAGGAAACCAAAATAATGCAGGAAACTTTCTGTGAGCTTTAAATGCAAAAATATATGTTAGAGCTGGTCTGGTGCTACAGATATTTCACCTGCAATACTGCGTCCAGCTCCAGAGTGCTCAAGACAAGAAGGACATGGACCTGTTGGAACAAGCTCAGAGGAAGGACAAAAAGATGATCAAATGTCTCTAGGATAGGAACTCCTCTCCTATGAAGACAGGCTGAGAGAGTTGGAGTTGTTCATCCTTGAGCAGAGAAGGCTTCAGTAAGACCTCAGAGCAGACTGTCAGTCCCTAAACAGGTCCTGCGAGAGAGCTGGAGAGGGACTTTCTGCAAGGGCATGTAGGGATAGGACAGGGGGAAATGGATTAAAGCTGAAAGAGGGATGGTTTGAATTAGATATTGAAAATAAATTCTTTATTCAGAAGGTGGTAAGGCACTGGAACAAGTTGCCCAGAGAAGTTGTGGATGACCCATCCCTGGAATGTTCAAGGCCAGCCTCGATGGGGCTCTGAGCAACCTGGTCTAATGGAAGGTGTCACTGCCTATGGCAGAAGGGTTGGAACTAGATGATCATTAAAGTCCCTTCCATCCCAAGCCATTCTATGATTCTGTGATTCCATGATTCCATGAGTGTATGATTCTATGATTCTCTGAGCAAGGCATGTAGCCCTCCGTGCTTTGAGATATACAGATGTTGCTATTTCTGATAGTACTACTTGGAGTCTTCGATAACTCTGGTTTTTTATATAACTAAAACAGAGTGAAAAACTAGTAATTCTGAGCTCCTTAAGGGGAAAAAAATCATCAAATCCCCATCCTCTGCCATTGGAGTGTTTACAAGCAAGTGGTTAAAGCAAAGAGTGGTGAGTGGTGTCCAGGCACACTGCTCCTACAGATGGAGCCTCAAGCCTCTACTAATTGCAGGGATCATGTTGCAAGCAAGCGCACATACATTTAGCAAAAGCAAAACATTACCCTTGAGTAATACTGTACTTTGAAATGAAGTGTGTCACAGACATCACTAATTTTAAAGCAGGAAGGAATTCCATCTATTTCTCAAAATTGCGACAGAGGATCTGTGTTCATGGGTACACACAGACACAGAAACACACACAAGTTATGAAATGCAGTTTTTCTGCCCTTACTCATTACTGGACTAAATAACACTGATATACTTGATCCACATTCAGAAAATTGTCATCCATTATCTTAACTTTTTAAAATTCACTTTTTCAGCTTAAAATGAAATGCAACATTTCTTCCTCCTCATTTGTCAGACACTTTGGATGGCTGGTAGAGAGCAAACAGCCATACATAATAGGGTTTTTTTATTTCTTTTGGGAGAAAATTGTAGTTTTACAGCAGTCAGTGCTAAAAATGGCAATAAGTCAAAATATTAAGATGTAATGTGTGACCAGCTCTCAGTACATTAAGGCTCACCATAGAGTTTATGTGTTTTACCTTAGTCTGCTTCACAGTAATGTTAACCACAGCGTTCTGCTATTGAATCTGGGACACAGACTCCGCCAGAAGAACTTCTGATTAACACTGCTGTATGATGAAATCATATTATCTATTTTTCAGCAGCTAGTATGCATTATTACATACCCCTTTCCGATAAAGGTTTACTCCTTCTGGAAGCTTGTTGTGAAATCTGGCAGTTAATAGCCGTTCTTCAGCCAAGAAATTTCTTTTTTCTCTGCTCCAAATAATTTCTCTGATATTATATATAAAGGAATTCTGCTGATTCCTTTAAAATTTACATTCATTGACAGCAAAAATACCTGAAATGAACTTTCCAAGAAGTTGATCAAGAGAAAACCCAAAAATCTGCTGTGGTACACAGAGGGCAGCAGCTGGAGACGCATGGCAGCTGTGTGCTCTGCGTGGGCTCTGCAGGGGCACTGGAAGAGTGAGCTGCTATTGCCATTTTTGCAGTGGAATTTTCTGAAGTCTCCTTTTCAAATGGTTTTGCTAGTCACTGATGCTAAGGAAAGAAAGCTAAAAGCCAGCCCTTATATGTAGCATCTCTCTACCAGAAGAGAGATTTTAAAGCTATGGACTAAACAGAGAGCCTCCCATCTGGAAAGTAATATCTTACTGGAACAAACAGTTGAGACAGCTTATTTATTCCACTTCAATAAGGCAAAATATTCCATTAATTAAAATCCTAAAGACTTTAGGGGATGCTTTACTATTACATTTTGCTGCGAAGTAGGAAGGAAGTAAATTCAACAGCAGAATCTGCGGGCAATATTCTCAAACAAGTACTTTGAAGCAAAAAGCGCATGACTCACCTCCTGCTGAAAAACTTGTCCCTCCCTCCTGGGACACCACCACTGATGTTGTTACAGCTGCTTCCGTGTGGCATTTTCTGGACCACTGCTTTACTCCTATTAGAACAGTTCTGCTGCATTTGTGGTCAGGCTGAAGTGCATGCAATTTAAAATGCAAGAGCAGTGGAGAGGAGCCTTTGCAAACTGTGTCACCCAGCCTGGGGCACCAGGAGGAATCCAGCCAGAGAGCTTGGAAAGGCCTCATTCATGTTTCTGGGCTGGCAATGAAAGTGTAGGAAGATTTCTCTCCAGGAGGAGGCTCCTAGCTCTTTTTGTCCTAACACAGATTTTACCTACACACTAATTTTCTATCAATCTCACCAGGCTCAACAGAATATTTACCAGAATCTCATGAAGACATTCTTAAATGACCATATTGACTGCAGATAGAGAGGAAAAAGCGGAAAATTTTGGAGCTGTGTTGGAAGATGGGAATCAGCAAACTCTCTTGACTTAAACAACAGAAGGGAAGAAAGAAATTCACCATTATAAGGCTGGAAATATTAGTGGGAATTGAAAATTAGTGGAAATATTGACAATTTTTAGCAACAATATAAATCGATTTTTTTACATTCTTTTTCACTTTTTTCTTGGGGACACTAGCTGAAAGATTGATTTCCTGAAATGCAAAAGAATAAGCAGAAGTAAGAATCATGGAATTACAGAATGGTTTGGGAAGAGCATTTCAGACAATTGAGTTCCAAACCACCTGCCATGGGCAGGGATGCCATTTACTAGATCAGATTGCTCCAGGTCCCATCCAAACACTTCCAGGGATGGGGCATCCACAGTTTCTCTCGTCAACCTGTTCCTGTCTCACTCCCCTCGAGTAAACAATTTCTGCCCTTTTTCAGTTTAAAGCTACTGTCCCTTGTCCTGTCACCATCTGCCCGTATAAAAAGTCTGTATGACACTGAGTGCTTACTCTGCATATCTGGAGCATAAGACCCACAAGTGACCAGCTACATCTTCCTTCTGTTTGGGGCAGAGCTACTGCTCAGCCACAGAATGAGTGACAAAGTGTCATTTCAGATCATTTACTGAGAGTACCAAACCAAAGCAGAAATTGTGACCAAATAAAAGATTTGGGAACAGTCTGAACATAGTCCAAATGTCCAGGTCAGAATGTTTAACAAACAGAACATATAGCAAACTGTTGCTACTTGAGACCCTAAAGCAATCGTTAATCTCACAGAAAAAAAAAAAAAGAGAAAATATTTTTCAATTATTAGCAGGCATGAGCAACATCCTAACCAAGAAGTCAGTAGTAGATCAAAATTGTCAAATGCCACAAACTTATTTCGTTCCTGAAGCAACTCTACTGACTTCACCATAAGCCAACAGCTACTCCAAGGACCTAAACTTCATTCCATGGCTTCTTTGAACAACTGAAAGTAGTAGAAGTCACAAATATTTTAGAGGATTGCATCTAAACTGGACTTCTGAAAAATAAACAGAGATCAGACTAACAATACTGCTGTTCAAGACGGAGGAGTGCAAAGGGGATGGTTTCCAACAAGGGCACAAGAATTTCAAGCCGCACTTCTGGGTTTTGCAAGGGCATGTTAATTGGCACCATGAGGCTGGATTCCTCACCTTCAGGGTTTGCTTGCTGGCCACTTCAGATTAAAGTAAATTTTGGCCTAAGTCCTGAGTTTGCCTCCTCTTACAGCTGTGATTCAGATGGAAAGTAGATAGAAACTGCTATATTTATTTAGTCTTTGCTCATTAAGATACTGGACAACAGTTACTAATGTTTTTAAAGATACGCCTTCTGTGAAATGTGGCAAAAATAAATGTATACAGCACACAAAGGCAGGTAAATAACTCCACATTTTATCTTGCTGATAATCAAATTAGGAAGGATGTTTAAACAGTAAGTGTACCTACACCAAATTAAACTGACAGTGGCAGTAACACGTAAGAAACTTGTGTCAGATTTACGATGTTTTATTTGGCCCCGTATTTTCCTCAGCCAGAGGGATACTTATTCAGGTTATCTGCTGGGTAAGAGATTATAAGCCAAATAAACAATCAGATGAATGACCTATAATCAACCTGGGGAAAAAAAAAAAAAAAAGGATTACATATTTTGGGATTTTGTTCATTTTTGAGACTACTTCCAAGTGATGATTACTTACATGAATTTATGGAATTCAGGTGACATTGACTGAATGACTAGAAATGTGTTACACTCCTCCTGCATAACATGCAAAGTCCCCTGCAGAGAACTGGAAAACTGCAATTTACACATTTATTCATTTACAGGAGCCACTTCTTATTCATTATACAAATAAGATTTTCCCTGGATACATATTGTATTAAACGAAAGCTGACAATTTTATATAATGTCAAAGATGAAGAATAAGAAGCAACTATACAAAAAAAAAAAGGCAGAAGAAAATTATTACAAATTTATGAAGCAGGTACATAATATCTACATGAGTCACTAAAATCCCAGGCAGAGGTTTGGTGCCTTTACTTCATGTTCTGTCTCTTATTTGGGGAAGGAGTTGCTGCTGGTGCAGATTTCCACCACAAGCCACATAGCTTCATAGAGCCTGCTGCTTACTTCCTTGTGCATGAGAATTCCCCTGCTATTTTTCAGTTTTAGTTTCAAGCTGAATTTCCAGTCTTCTCTGCAGTCTGTGCATTGCTCAAGGTCAGGCCACACTCCGCTAAAATAACGAAAAATGTGTAATGGCTATACTTTACTGCGGATGAATTGCTGTCCTCTAACCCCTTGTGCACAGAAAAGCTTCCAGGCCAATGAGACAAACAAACAGAAACTCAAGTAAAATAAACCCAGTAAACAGATACCTGCAGGAGGAGGCACATGGAACTTTCAGCTTCAAAACAAAGGGAGGTAGAATGGTAAAACCACAGTTGCTGCTGTCCTTGCAGGGGAGCACCACAGCAGTCAGGCCCTCCCAGTAGCCACATCAAAAAGTAGAAAAAAAAGAAAAAAAAGGAAAATATAATAATAAATAGGGGTGAGGAACCCAGGAGAAGAGTAGCCTGAGACTGTAAGTAGAATTACATGTGGAGAGACCTCAGAAGTGTAAATAGTTAAAAGGCACCAAGAGTTGTAGTTGGGCTTTTTTGTGTAAGGGTTGGCATCTTAATAAAGCCATAAACTTCACAGTAGCTCTGTAATGCTCCTGTTCTGCTTATCACCTTCATTCTGCAGTGTTTGCTCATGTCAGTGATCCTCTGAGTGTGCAGTACATGAAAGCTTCACTCATCTCTGCCTTTAAACTTCAAAGAGTTGGCTCTGGGTACAATTTAAAATCACTTTCTGTAGTAAAGCACTGTTATTACCTCAAGCAAAGGGAATGAACATCCAGGAAAAAAAAAAAAAAAAAAAANAAAAAAAAAAAAAAAAAAGAAAACACCCCCATAACGTGGGCTTAGAATCAGCAGGTTAATTTTCCTTTGCATGGATTTATTTTTCCCGAAAAATATTTTAGGGATAGTGATGTTTTTACTAAGTTTTTCATTTAGAATGACTCATAGCTGTGGCTTCCTATAACAGAAGGGATTCCTATTTGGACTCCCTACAAGCCACCTCCTTCCCATTTACATATAAGTCAGATGCAGGAAGAGATTAGCAGCTTCATTCCAGTAAGTGGGAGCAATCCAGGTCCTCTGACATTCACATTTAGCAGGTTTGTAAAGAACTATGATCTGTGTAAAAGACTTGGAGAGGGAAAAAGCAGTTTCCAGAAAAAAAACCAAAAAACCACCACGTTGCTTGAGCCAGGGGTTATGACAGAAAAACCCAGTGGAAATCCCAGAAATAAAAGCAACCTGTATTGACTTGAAATGAAACTGTGCTAGACGTAATGGGTGTTTCTGATTTTTCTTCTTTGGATATAAGAGAAAAAATGAAGTCAATCTGCCAGGCTTTAATAGGAATGAGCAGCCCTATTAAAGGACCAATTTAAACCTAATAAAAAGCCACTGAACTCCACGCACCAGGGTCATGCTGTTAACAATCTGGACTAGAAGGTAAACAGAACATTAATTCAGCATGGAGTAGATTGGAGTGCTGTGAGAACGGGAAAATAACCTACAGGAACCAAGAGAGGAAAAGAGATGGGAAATAAGATTGATTTTGGAGTAACACGAACTATTATGGACAGATTAAAATATTAGAGATGTTTGAAAAGCAGCCGTGGCGAGCTCCCTCAGACTGGCTGGAATGGATTTGGCTCAAGGGCAGAAAAATTGCTTAATTCTTTCCAAGTCCAGGCCTGGCAGGGGCAGCCACCCCCTAGAAGGGCAACCAGGAGTCAATGGGAGCTCTGGGCAAGCAGATCATGGGGATTAATGGGATCCTGTCAGGAGCAGAGGGGGCCATGTGGCTGCGCAGCCGGACCCTGGCCCCAGGGCCAGGAGGAGCAAGCCACGCAGCCGGGAAAAGGGAAACAACCCCCCTTAGCCCACTGCTTCCCACTCCTGCTGATCTTAGCCTGGAGCCAAGCTGGCAGAAGTGAGCTTCCACACAAGATAAATGCACAGTGCTTCAACTGTATGGATGTATGATCTCTCTACATAAATCATATAAACTGCATAATCACACAGAATATTATATAAATACCTTATTAAACATATATGCTATACACCATGATCGCTTTTTTCTCCCAATTTTAACTCCCCAGGGACTGACTGTATGTTCTCCTCCACTGTTGCTCATCTGGAGCCAGCAGTTACACCAAAGCAAAGCTGGTACAAATTTGCATTAGAGAGAAGCTATTATAAACTGTTCCCACTGAAATATGCATTTATATCTGACTGCATCGTTTTGCTGCAAGTTTTGCTCAGAAAACTAGGGAAGCAAAAAGCTCTTCCAAAACAATTTCATTTGAATATCCTCCAAGTTATACACTCCAGCACTATAAACAAGGTTCTCTTATGAAAGTGTATTTAAGTGTCTTTCCAGGAGGTCAACATTTAATACAGGTGAATTTGCAATTCAAACTTTACTGTACAGATTTTTGTCAGCATAAACATTTTTAAGGCAGATATTAAGATAATTTGATCTGTTTAGGAGCTGAACCTGAAAGAATGATATTTTTAATCTGCAGACTTACTTACAGGCTCTTAACCACAAAGACATTTGCCACAGAGTTTTCCAAACACCCTGGTGTCACCAAAATTTGCCAGAGACTTTGCCTACTTAACGGTTGCTTTTTCTTAGATCATTTTCTTAGGAGGTAGGAGGAAAGATGAAGGGACACATAATCTAGCTGGCGTTTATAGATGTCAGTCTGGTTCCACACAGTGCTTTAGACTTGTATGGCTCCCAAATGCCACCTCTGTGCTTGCATCTCCCTTCTTTGAAATCACGGTGCTACTACTCCCCGCTTACCAGGTAAGCTGCCCTAGTGAAGAGCATTTTTCACATGCAGCAATAGTACTTTGCATGCAGGGGCTTCAGGAGCAGAGCAGAAGCAGTGGAGGCACTCCAAAGGAGGGGGAAGGGGGGAGGAGGGAGAAAGTAAGCATAGAGGAGGGAAAAAGTCAAAAAGAATCACAGGACAGATGAGTAAAAAAGCTGCTGAGCTGCTGCTGGTAGAAAGAGGGTTGACAATTTCAAAAATCCCACTTGATTTTTTAAAAAACATTCTTTCTTTAAAAATTAAAGTTGAACAGCATTTTTATGAAATGCATAATCATTCAATCTTAGTCCTTAGAATACACTTTCTCTTTACTTTGCTAAGGCAAAGCCACATATCAAATCACTCTGGATGATGTTACTACCTAATAATACAGTAGCTCTCCAGAATTCAGTTATCTCTGGTTTTGCCCCTGTAAAATAATACAAACAGTGATTTCAATTTCTGGCATTGTTTGGTATGGTCACAAGTGCTCATACCAACAGTGCTCCAGAATAGATTACAAAAAATCTTACAGCTGCAGTTTAAAGGTATTTTTATGCAAATCTTTCATTCGCAGAAGGCAGATATCAAAAGAAGAGGGAACTAAAGGTTCAGGCATGATTTACTTCTCTGTTCTGCCTGTTGTTTTCAGGGCATTTCAAATAAAAAATAATTTATTATGTTACTAATAATTAAAATGTTAATAATCAATGGCAAACAATTGAAAAATAAATAGAAGACCAAATAAACTAAAGACAAAAATAGACCAAGTTATCAAAGTATTATATACTACCATACTGGTAAAAACACAGATAAGGCTTTTGTTAATTTTCTGCCACAAATCAGGAAAATAGAAAACTGGGTAAAGTTCAGACATGGACAAGGAATTATTTTTTTTTTTTTGTAAATAATACCCATAGCATTTAATGAATAAATAACAAAAAACAAAGCACATCTTTTTAGGTGAACCGTGGACATCCAATCTGCATATTTTTTGCTTTTGTAATATGAAAAGGAAATGGTAACAAATATCCAAGCTAATACCTTTCCTGTAGACAAACTATGCCTGCTCAGGAACTATGTAATAGGATACAATATATCATCATTCATCATCTAAGGCATTCAATACAACTTCACCCATATCACAAGGTCATTTCTTCCAACGGTCATTTAAAAAAACCCACAACCTTGTATTTAAAAAAAAAAATTATACTGGCTTCAGAAAAAAAGTGTCTTATTGGAAGAGTCCTGAGGTCGGGGTATCGTGAGGATGCTCAGATTCCTGCATTTCTCACTGCTGTCCCACATGAATGTAAGGACTTCACAGAGAATCTTCAGAGAGTTCTATTTACAATTTCTTCTTCCTCTTCATCAAGGTCAAAGAGATTTAAAGGTGCTCAGGAACTCACAAAAGCAGGATCCTTATTTATAATCTTCTCAGTGCCAGAGCAAGTGTCAGCTGCTCTTTGATCCTGTAAACAGAAAGATCTCCCCATGCACTCATTAATAAGGGCTGGGAACTGCCACTTTTCCTGGCCCTGTGCCTTTCTGAGTCAGAAAGAGCCCCAGGCTCAGCACCTACCACTGTGGTCCCTGGAGACCTAAGCTCAAAATGTAACAGATAGTCCAGACTGACATACAAAACAACACTGAATTTCAGAGTTAAGTCTTTATTATTTATTATGCATAATTTTAAAGTTACAGACTTTTCCCCCAACACATCTTGAGGTTCCATCCAGGTTTTAAGAGGTATCCTGGTTTTTCAAGATAAACAGTTGGCTGTGGGTGATGCACAGGATATATGCAATGGATGCAGGACCAGACGGTCCGCTCTCTTTGCCTGCGTGGGGGCAGAGGGAAGTAAAGACTCTACATGCAGAGACAAGCCCTAAAAATTAAAGCTCGCAGTCCCCAGAGGAGAAAAGTAGGATGCAATTCTCATTTGGGTGGGACAGCACATTTTGAAAGTGATTGCATCAGGAACAGGAGAGCATTTGTGTGCAGAAAAAAGTGTCTTACCCTCCTCAAGAACAAAAGGAGGAAATATCATCACTCCTTCCTTTGGAGGTATTTTGTCAGCATCAGATGGAATATTGTACAAGTGCATGAATATACTCACAAGCACACATGCATAAACACATACAGGCATTTAAGATTGAAGTTGCTCCATATTCTGGACTAATCACAATGTCACACGAGCTCCTGCTCCACTCCAGTGAGGAAGATGGAAGAGGAGGGAAGGAGGACAAGGATGAACAAAATAATAGAGATCCCAACAAATTAATTTTCTCCAAAAATGACGTCCTTTTGATACTTTATTCCTCTCTTCTCCAGCATGAATTTCCCTGTGTCACTAACTTAGGAGAAGCATGAACCTTTCAGCAGCCTCTGTTCTGGAATAAGCACACAAGTGTTTTCTTTTTCACTTGCCTGAGCACTGCCCTTTACTGGCAGTCCAGAGGCTTATTACATTTCTTATAGCTGAAAAATGTTTAATGTCTTTTGATATCTTTGCCAAAAAAAATCTCAACTGATTAGTCATCTCATGGTTTTGTGTCATTGCCATTATTCCAAGCTTTTGCTAATTTGCTAAATGGGCCAAAATGGACACACATGTTGCTCCCACTGATAGCAACGATGTATTCAGAACACTGCACACTGCAGATGTCACACTGAATCATTCATATCAACTGAAAACACAGGTGGTGGCATTACCCAGAAAACACATTACTCATTTAGAGGTAACTTAGACTATGATGCCCACTTCCCAAGCTGTTTAAATACTCACACCTAATCAGAGGTTTTCCCAAGCTGTTTACATGTTCACTCCTAATGAGGGGACAGAAGCCAAGTTTCCCTAGAGCTCACACATTACATGTTGGAGTCCTCTTGCCTGCCTTTTCTTTGGGTTCATGCTTGCTTCACCTGGACTATCAGTAGTCTTTCTGCAATAGGAAGGATGGAGTGTGACCCCATACCAGTCTAGGGAAAAGACTGGGAAATGGGAGGGGGCTGTCACTTCCTCAGGATGCAGAGGAAACTGAATCAGATCTTCCACTTCCCAGGCAAATGCTTTCCCCCAGGTCTTCAGAACAACATGGCCACTGCCTTTCCCTCTTCCCTTGCAGACCTGGGAGTGCTCAAGCCACTTACAGCAAATCAAGCCCTTACAGATAAAAGCCCTGAACTGATTCATTTAACCGCAAACTGAGGCCCCATCATCTGTTGCAATGCCACTAAATGTACCCAAATAACTTTTGGTTCTAAGATAAGTGTTGGAGCACCTACAGAGTCCAGAGGCTTTACATTAATTGTGTAGGGAAGTCTAGTTCCTTGAACGGGACTTATAAAGAAACATTGGTGCCTGAATTGTGAATCTGCAATTAATTTCTCTGACTTCATCCATGCGCTGTGCAAAAGTATGAGCCTGAGCATATACTGAAATCCAGACCCAGAAATGGCTTTAAGTTAACACTTGGGGAATGTAAGAAGAGAAGGTTGGAAACCACGAGCAAAATGCATCTGCAATACAAATCTTAACATACGACCTTTTTCTTTCATGGATCACAGCTAGGGTGAGAGCCTCGGCGTGCTCCAGCCTTGCTCTGGGGGTCAGTGAAGAGGCAGTGTCTCCATCATTAATGCTAATAGCTGGTTCACTTTCACGGAAAGCTAAAAGTAGCCACAAAGTCAACTATTTGTGATAATTTTCTAGAATTTCTGTAATTTAGCACTTGCCTCAAAGTAAACACTAATGCAGCTTTCTGTGCTTATATCCCTTCCTAATTCCTAAAGACACATTATAATAGTTTCTCTAACAAAACACTTGTATCAAGAAGTCACACAGTTACACCAGTTTCTAGATAGGGTAATGTAATTGCACTGATAACAAATCTGAGGTAAAGAAGTTAAGACAAAGGAGCCTTGGTTATTGACACTAACACTCCTTTCTTACCTCCTAGCAAATTTGAACCTGAGATTGAAAGCCAAGATTGGATGGAGGCTCAGAATGTCCTGGCTCCCCTTAATCTGGGTCTTCTTTACATTCTGAATTAGCAAATATTTCCATGTGGGATCTTCACTTTCCTTTTTTTTAAATAAAAATTAACTCCCTAAAACTAAATACAGAATATCTCCTCTTTCTTCTCTGTGTTATATGAAATTATGGAAGGCAAATATTTTCTTGATGGCAAAGTTGTTGGGTTTGCTTGGTTTTGTTGGGGTTCTTTTAATTACAGCTCAATAGAGCTGCTGAAGAGGTAGTGAATAGGATAAAGTGAATGGGACAAGAAGAAGGATAAGAATCTGGGAGCCAGTCTGGCTTCCATTAGCAGTTTCAACTGAAAAAATATTTTCAGATACTTTTCAATTTCATTAGACCACATTTTATCTTGGAAATTATTCTTCAGATCATTTCAGTCCATTCCTAATCAGAACAAAATAGTTAATGGGCAATTTTTCAATTGTTCTTTAAAAAGATCTGAAAATCTAACAGCTAATAAATTTAGAATTCCATTGAAAATTAAATAGTTTCTTTTTTGACTGTTTAAAAATACTGTACTTTGTCATTTTTGAATGACTCAGTGCTTGCAGAACATTGTATTTCATAACAAGAACAAAATTCAGTGTAGAGAAGACTAACTCATGATGTTTTATCCTCTTCTACAAGGTAATAAAATAAGCCTTAATGTCTTAGACATGGAGACATTTCCAAGATAATGTACTAAAAGCAAAGGATTTTGCCCGTGTACCCCTGAAGTCACAAGTTTTTGAATTCACTCAGAGAAGGACTGAAAACAGAATGAGAACATTTAAATGTAATTCTGTGAAGACCATATATTTAGAGGTCATTTAATTTCCATCAAGTCTGTTCTTTCTTATATCCTTGCCATGTACAGCCCTGTTTAGGCCAACCACCATTAGAAAACTAATTAATAGGTGTGAATTATGTACTTTATGTTGAATTTTTAATGTCTAAACTAGAATGCACTGCTCCCAAAGAGCAATAAAAATGTCTACATCCGAAGGGCATTTTAATATTTGCATTTGGAAAATATTCCTCTCTTCGCAGCTGTTACCCAGCCAGAAAAACAATGCACAAGCACAGCCAGCAACTTGGAGTGGAGAGGAACTATTTATTTCCTTGCTATGGTCCAAGGTGTTTTCAGGATTGCAGAATACGTTTTCCTGTTTTTTAGACTGTTCTTAAAAGTGGACCACTGGGGAAGCAGCTTATTCCAAAAGTTGCACTAACTTCAGAGTGATCTTGTTGATTTCCCTAAATTAGGCCTGGTTTATGTCACCATGGCCTAGTTTCTTCTATATTTTATGAAACAACACAGAGTAACTCAATGCATGCTGAAGTATGGATGCAGCCATACTGCTGATATGCAATACAGGGAACAGCTTCAGGTTTATGAAGCATTTGGAGTGGTAAGTGCAACTGCAGATGGCATTTGAGGCAGAAGTGGGTGTCCAATTCAATGTCATGCCAAGAAAGCAGCATTTCTTGACAGGTGCCTTACTGCAGCACAACTTTCAGTAGACTAGTGGCAAGCTCTTGGAAGCCAAGCAACTTATGATATATAAGGGCTTCATTGATATTCTTTTAACTCATTGATAGTGTTTTAGGCACTTATATGAAGCAGCTTTCTCAAAATATCTCTCAGTAAATTTAAGGATTTCTGAAAACTTACAATGCACAGGTCCCTTTGAAAAGAACTTGAGAAAAACTTGAATGTGTTGCCTTATTGTAGTGTTTTAAGCAATTTTTTTTCCTGCAGGCAAGTACACAGATTGAAAGATTGCTAAATTATTGGGATATTTATCCTCATAGTCAATACTCTGATCTCCTCAAATGTAACACAGAGTTATTATATCCCTTTCCACATTGTTTACATGAGCATTTTGTTACTTTATATTATAGAAGTGCCCTGTGCTGAGGTTTCTGCTGGTGGAGAAAAATAAAATTCGGTTTCTGTACTAAAACCGCCCACAAATTTACAGGACTGCAGACTTCAGACTTTTTTCAGGTACTATGCAATTCAGGGCCGAGTATAGCTCCAGATGGGAGCTGGTAAGCCTCTTCTTGATATTTTTCCACCTAGTTGCTTTATTTGTGTTATCACATAGCTGCTGTCACGCTTGCAGGATGACATTCTTGCAGGCTCAGCACTACAGCTGGACGGTAGCCCATCTTTCTTTGTGTAACTTGTATCTGAATTAGATTTTGAATTCTTATGACTTCAGTACTGTCCAAAATCCATACAACTTCAATTGTAGCACGTCAAATCATTAATAATGACAGTTACAGTAAACAAAATCTATGTATTGTTCAGTGGATTAAATTACACAAATTATCTTGAATAATGGTCAGATTTAAATCTCACTAGACCCAGGGGAATATCTGCTCTGTAAGATTTACTGGTGAATTAGTTTGATTCCTGTATTTGAGACACTCTCTCATGTCTTTATCTAGAAACCATTCACAGAAATGTGTTTATTCACTAGGTCAACATTTATTTGGAATGTAAGTATTTTAAGACCAAACTGGGACTGCTAATAGGATGTAGTATTTTTGAAAATACAGTCCAATGAAAGATGTTCTTGAAAGATCTTGGCTTGCCTCTTCTACTCTTCAAGATGTGTGAATTAATGCATAATTCAAGTTTTACCTTTCCTGAAGGATCTTTTAACATTTAAGGAATTAGTAAAATTACCAGACTGCAAAAAACTGCAGAGCAAAACCTCACCAAATGACAGTGTTTTCAACTATTTTTCGTACTGTGTTGCTTCATTCTGTTAATACTCAGTATCCTGTGGACATCTGAAGACAGTGCTGTCCCTGCAGAGATTTGCTTGTCCTGCTTTCTCTGCTATCTTGTGCAAGCTCAGCATGCACAGCCCTGAGGAACAAAGGCTTTCTATTGACAGATCCAGAATCAGAGTGCAGAATGGGACTCTAAAAAGGGCGAGCAAAACATGACGTTCTCAGAATTTCTCATGTTAACTACTTTTCTTAGCAAAAATACATACAGATTACATGCATAAACACAGATATATACAGGAAAAAACAGGAAAGAGTTTACTGTAGCAATGTCTGTATTTAAGAAAAGTGCACAGTGCTGAAGAGTTCAGTGTACAGAACAAGAAAAACTTGACAAATTCACCATTAAAATGAATTAATGAGGAAATTACTGCTTGAACAGCTGCTCTGCTTTAGCTGCTATCAGACTGGAAATAATTCTACAGTTATCTATAAAAATTTGAATTATATTCTTGTCTGCTTTCAAGCATGGATTTTCCAATCACACAAACTGATGAAGAAATCTGTCTAATCAGTGATGGCACACAAGATTTTACAGTAACTACTGTGGAAAATATATTTCCATATATGAACTAATGATCATCATTAACACCCAACACAGATTTCAATTTCTTTAATAATACTGTTTATTATTATTATTATTATTATTATTACTGTTGTTATTATTGTTATCAATGTAATTATGCTCTGAAAATACCATCCAAATGGTTTCTCACCCCCCTTGCAGTAAAAATGGGTTTCTACTCCTGGACTGATTCTTAAAATGAGAAAACAATGATGTCACTAAGGAAAAAGTAAAAAATAAAAAAAACACCTTGTCATGAATAATACTAATACCATAACATATTTTTATAAGAAAATTACTCTTTTATTTTTCTTCTTATTTTATCAATCAGTAGTTTTATAATAATAGTCTACATATCACATATTCTGAGGAAATGATAGAACTTCCTGTTCTCTCACATCTGGAACATTAGTAAGCTCAATCTCCAAAAAAATAGAGGCTAAATAATTTACCACGCTGTTTATTTCAAAGACCTCCTTCCAGAATTAAAGGAAATCTATTTGCATGTTTCTAAAGGCATTGTTCCTTCAGTCTGTGATGTTCATCAGTCAGGTTTGCTGCTTTTGTTTTTGTAATCTAAATAAATATAGTTCAATGGTTTGGAACTCCATGGTTATCCCAGTGGATTCCTCCATATCTATTGTGTAAGGCAAAACTAGGGGAAGCAAACAATGACTAATTTTATGAACACAAGACGATAGAAGCAAGTGGAAACCTCTACATTCTGCTACAATCTGACACTTTTTAACTCTTTTATAAAGCCTAATGATCCAGTAGCTTCTGAATCTCTCACAGATAAGTTTGTCTTTTCCATTTTCACTGACAATTTCTACAATTTTCTTTAACTCATTAATTTATTAGGTGTTGCTAGAAATTTGATAAAACACCTCTCATTTGCTTGTGGTTGGTATTTGCACACAGGCATCTACCAAAAAATAATTCCTGGGTGTAAATTGACACCTAGTTTTTAATAATTTGTTCACAAAATCACGGCCTAAATAACAAACAAGTGTTGAGGTAAGGGAGAAACAGCCACTGAGAAACACTGGTTGAAAAGTGAAAGCCAACAGAAATGCAACACCATGTGCCGACAGAAGGTGTTATAATTCAAATGCGTTACATTTATTTTCTGATACACTCTTTTAAAAATATTTGTAAGATTGGAAGAGTTCTGCAAAGCAATTACATCTAAACTAAAGTGAGCTGTACCAATTTATGTGTAGTCTTTACTTGCTAATGGTTTTCACAGTAAAGCAAACATTTAAGAACGTTTGTACCTTGAGCAGGGCTTTACAGGAATGAGATTTACCAATTGGTGGAAAATCATATAAAATGTGTTTAAAAGTTTAAACACATAATTTTAAAATTTCCTGTTACTTCCCATGAATCAGGATGTTCCTGCATATCCTCATAAAATAGTATTAAAATTCCTTTATACTTGCTGTAAGCAAAATACAGAAAAAAAAAAAAGATAATTTGGTTGATGGAACCTGGATTGTGACCCAACCCTCCAGCTGCTCTTCCATAGAAATCAAGGTGTCTCTGGGCAGGATCACACCGTGTACACTGCAGGACTGAGCCTAAGGCTATGCAGACAAAACATAAGTGAAACCAGCTATTCAACAGCTGGGTTTTATTCTGAGTCTGTCCCTTACAGTGGCTACAGTAAGGAGAGGTAAACTGGCTCCTAAGGATATCATAGACTAACACACATCTAAAATAACTAGCCAAATCTCCTTCTGAAGAGCCTCTCCTTCTGCGAGCCATAGAAGTACTAACGTAGGCTGTCTAAATTACAGAATTTCAACTTTTACGATAGGCAAATTGGGAAGATATAAGTATTTAATTATTATGTTTTATTATTGAATTGGAGATGGTCACAATTTTACCCAATCTTTTTGTTTGCAGTGGCTGTCTATATTTAAATATATAGCTGCTGCCGCCAAGAGAATCTCAGAGTTTCACAATACCACTGAAAACTACATTCTTCAGGGATTTCCAGATGATAGCTGGAGTTCATTGCCCTCCTGAAAACCATGTTTGGAAGACAATGCTCACAGACCCCTTGGGAATTCCTTCTTACAGTGATGCCTAATGCAATATTTGTAGTTCATGGGAACTTTTTATTTACAATTAACATAAGAAATGTGGTAGCATTGAGACCCTTTGATCATCATGGGTTAAAAGTCACCATCAGAGTAGACACTGTGTTTCAGCTTATAGAGGAAAGGTTTGGAAGACAAAGGGCAAAGTTTGAATTGTCCTTAAAGTTGTGTAGAACGCCAGTGTACAGTGAATGAGAAGGGTGGAACCATTTCCTTGAGTAAATTCATGATTTAGCCACTGAACTTTGGACACTGAGAAGCTCTGAGACTTAAGAGCACAAAAGTGGCAGCAGAAACAGTTAAGATGGGAAGTGATTAAGCCATGAACAATGAAAGGTTGGAAAATACTGCAACAGGCCATTGGGAAATAATGATTACAGTGTCAGCACTGAACTGCCAAATGTGTTTTCTACTGACTGAAGTGGGACAGGATTTCTTCGTTGCAATGCAAGACATTGATAAAAATGCAGTATTTGTGTCAATTATTGAATACAATCTAAATAAAGTGGCGTTGCCACCCACACTCTTGGTGGAGACGTTTGTGCTATAGGTGGCCACGGAAAGCAGCACATCGGTGCTGGATCAACAGGCGGCCCATGTTCCTCAAAGTAAGTTTCCTTGTGCGTAGTGAAGTGTTGTCCAAGTGGTGACAACAAAACAGGACAGTGTGCCTTAATAACATGTTTCAAGACAAAGAAACATACTGAAAGTTCACTGTTAAATTGACACAATATTTTTAGAAAAAGAGGAATCTCTGAAGGGAACCTTTCTCAAGACTGAAGCTTGTGCAATCTAAAACTTGGAAAGAGGTTTTGACTGAGCAATCTGCTGACCTTTCTGACACATGCTCTTGGTAAATTCTTGTGTACCAAAGGTACTGGAGCTGATTTACTGTGAAGCAAGGCAATGTCTGCTCAAGAGACCCCCAAATTTCATGAAGAATGTGAATCTGCTATTTTTACAGGACCCTAACAAAGTTACACAGGCATCGCATGTTGTACAACACTAAGGCTCTTTCCTATCAAACTATTAAAAACATTCCATAGACACAAATTAGCATTACAGATGCTATAATGTTACCAGTGTTCAATCAGTGAACATGTTCTAGGCAAAATGTTAAATTAAACATATGCTTATAGGGAATGTTGGGTCTGGAGGGGTATCCATGTCATAGTTCTCCAGCTGCTCCAAAAGTCATTTCCTGGAGGCAGACACACACTCTACAATAAAGGCATTGGATAAAGCTTTCTCTTTTCTCCTGTAAATGGAATTTATCTTTGATTTTCTCACTAGATGACAATTTTTAAGCCACTGTTCACACTCTAGGATTCACCAGTTCAGTATTTTACTTTAATGTTGTCATCTCAATAAAAATATTCTCAGATGTGACTACATGCATTCTTAGAGAACATCATATATACCACCATTTGAAAATGTTTTCCTATTATTCAGGTGTCTCTGAATAAAAACTTTGCCTGGTAAAAGCAGGTTCTTTAGAATAGATAGCACCACTTAAGCACAGTCATAGCTCTTACAGTAAATACAAATAGTTCCATCACAGGATATTTCACGAAGCCATGCACTTTTTCTTCTGAATTTTAACACAAGTATATTACATTAAATTAAGAGGGAATAGTTCCTGGCTTCACTTCAATGCAGTAATTGTAATTCAAACCATCCCTCTTGTTGCTCCCTATACATGATGGAAACATCTTCACTGTCTGCATCAGCACTGCCCCCCACATCAGTCCTCTCATGTCCATCTCATGAGGGTTATGTCTCACCCATGGAAGCTTCTAAGCTGCAGGATCCACACACCCAGTCCCCACTCAGGAGGATGCTGTGGCTGCCCTGTCCCTCCCATCACAGCGCTGCTCCCACGGGAAAGCAGCCTACCTAAGCTGGCTAGATGGGGGTTGCAGCACATTCCTGAGAGATCCAAGATATAAAACACGTAAACAGACAGCATAGCCCTTATTCTATTCTCAGTTACCCAGACATTAAACAACACCCAGACTTCTATTGTGTAGGGATTGTATCTTGATGGGTAGAAGAACAAAGAAATGTGTCAAAACTTACAGGAATACTTCTCCTGACGTTCACATTTTTTGGAGTGTTAATTAGATAAGCTCAGGTGGCTTTCACTGATTGTTTACCCTTGAGGTTTTCATTGCCCTAATATTCCACAAACTCAACTACACAAGCTATTCATTCACAGATTTTTTTAAAGGAGTGTGCTTTGTTTCAAGGTACAGATGTTAGTATAATAAAATACTAACAGATCTCTCAGTATGAATAAACAGGAATCAGTGCTTATTCATGATACAGAAAATTGTATAGGGTGTTCTCCTCATTAAAATGGTAAACTAAGCCAAATTTAATTACAGCTTGAAAGCCAAAGGGAAGTATGTTACTATCTTATCCTGCAGGACACAAGGTAATTTAAAAGAACAGGGGCATGCCACTGTTGATAAGGTAAACAGAAATACAAAATCAGACTAGGCACTAGTATTTGGCATGCCTCATACCTATAGAAATCCATTTCCATTTCCAGTGATGATTTGCTGGCTTGGCTACTTAAGTTAAAAAAAAAAAAAAAATCACCTTTTAAAAGCTTTCCTAACGCACAGTTCATGTATCTCCACTTCATAATATTGGAAAACAAACTGAAACACATATAGTACACTTTTTTACTGTGAGACAACTTATATGGGTTCTTGATTGATGTTCTGCAATGAAACAGAGGGAGAGCCCTTGTAAAGACAATTATGTTTTCTTCCTTCTAGCAAGGAATTAGGAACAATAAACTTTCTCTGTTTCCTTGCATGGTGACAAAAAGCTGTAAAACATGACACTAAGAAACTGGCTGAGAGGAATTCTTGGCATCCGGGTGTAAAAGTCACTGACAACTCTGCTGGTACTATGAAAGGCAGCATTTCGAACACAGATCTGGCTTGGTTCATTTTTTTAACCATCATTTTTTTCTGAAGATGTTTCAAATAGGAGCTGAGCATGGTTTGTCTCCCTTGGTTTTTAGCAGGAAGACAAATTCCCAGTCTAAGCAAATCCTCCTGCTAAATTTTTAACAAAAACTACAGCAAGCTGCCTCTGTAAGTGAGAATAATGCACTATATTATTAAAATACTTTTGGCATCTAGCTTCTCCTATTCATTTATTCTCACCCAAAAATATTATTCTCTGGTTTATCTGAGCTGGTATATATCCAGCTAAAATAGCCACAATTCGCAAAGTAGATATCCTTGCAGTCAGTATATATTAATAGCTTGGAGACAAGAACAGTCTACAGTGCTGCCTACCTTTGCACAATGCCACTGTGGTTAGCAGAACCACTCTATAAATAAGCTGTGGGTTCTGTGTTCTTGGCTTTTTCAGCCTCAGGAGGCTGGAAATTAAAGCCTGAAAATCACAGAGAAGTATACTATCCAGCCAACAGAGGGGAAGAAGCAGGATATTGTGGTTTTTACTGGCACACAAGACAAATAATCTTGCTGTTACCACCTCGCTGAAAATTTTAAAAATACCTAGTTTTATCAAAAGTATATAAGATGATGATTTTTCACCCAAAATGGCTCAGCCAAATAAAAGGAACTAGAGTTAACAAGAAACCAATACCCAAGAAGCCTGTGAATACAGTGATCTATCAAACCCCACATTAAACAAACCTTAGGTGTGAATGGTGTCACATAACCACATGAAAAAAATAACAAACATTTTTACATTCCACAAAATGACACTTAAACCCCACCACTAAAAAAAAAGGGCTCCCTTAAATGAGTGCAGAGGAACCAGAAACCACAACAGCCACCCCTGAGTCTGCCACTCTGTCCTCCTGGCAGTGGCTGAACCTTTCTGTTAAGTCCCTGGAGTTAACCCTAATTAATAACTGTTCTGCAGGTCAGCACTTGGCCAGCTCCCATCAAACAATATTTATATCTCCCTTGTCTGGTCATAAATTGTTAAATTTGATCTACTGGCATACCCAAAACAATTACCTGCCTGTCACAAAAGTGTGCAGCACATTGCTAGAGTCATAAAAGGGCTTCTATAATGGTTGCAAAGTTGAGCTGGTAGATGGAGTCAGCAGACAGAGAGACTGCCTTTCCTGAATGAATGGGCTGAGTTCTCAATCTTGAATTCTGATCTGTGAATGGAATTGAAATGCTTAACCAATCACCCAGACAGATGTTAGCATAGTTGTTATCTAACCTGAGCTCTACTTCCAGAGCTCCTTAAAAGCCACCAGTATCCCTTAGCAGTGAGAATGGTTACTAGCAAGGGAACTGAATTTTGATAAATCACTAAATCCAAAGTCCATCTACTAGACTATTAACCTAGGCGGGCACACTTAGGCACGTTTTGATGTAAAAAATGCTTAATGCTTTTTTGCTTTCTCCTACTGTCCAAAACCAGAACTCAGGGATAGATGTTTCTCTTGTAACGCCAGACTTCACTGCTGCCCTGTGCCCAGCAACCACCTGGGCTCAAGTTTCTGCTTTAGTTACCATACATGTCTCCCTGACTCTTCTCCATTCAGATTGTAGAGAGGTGTTGTGCAGGAGCAGGTATTCAGTGACTCTAATCGATGTGCTGGCAGGACTGATACTCTGTTTTGAAAGTCAGTGTGAATATAAGGAACTTTAAACAATTATTTTAACAGGTTATTTTCACTACCAAACTCTTTGACCATTAACAGAGGAACAAATATTGTTTCAGTATTTAACCTCAGTTACTGCATTACACAACTAAGAAACCACAAACAACTTCCTTCACAAAAAGCCTTTACCATATGGATCTCTACTTTGGTATGTTTCAAATCTTCCTCACAGAGAAATCAGATCAAATAAGTCTGTCTCACATAGCAAAGAATAGGGATAGATGCTCTTAGCCTTTCAACCTCTCCATTCCTCAGGTTTTCAGGAGACTGAGCCACCAAGCCACCCTGATTTCCACCTGCAAAAGTTCAGCCCCAGAATGTAAACAATTTCTTTGTGCTGGATCTCTCTTTTCTTTCCCTGAACTTGAGTTGACATGAAGTATTTGGCTTAGCTATGCACAGACTCCAAAGGCCAAGCCCCCTTCTCTCTGCCAAGCATGCTGAGATAAAAACACAGATAAGATTCATAGTTCCTGTAACTTCTGTACCTGGGAAACATAAAACTGGGGCAGCACTCAACTTCTTTTGGGCGTTATGTGTAAAAGCCACTAAAGGCGGAGTACACAAGTGGCAAAACTCCTCTCCATCAAGATTGTGTTCTATAAATTCCTGCTGTAGGGGTTATTAGTGGAGATTTGTATAATGTTCAAAGGGAAAAAAATGCTGCTTTAAAGGCTTTTTGCCTTCACTGTCTTTCATTCTTACCCATTCTCTACCACTCCAGTTTGAGTTGTGCTGTTTGCCTTATTTTGTTACACTGTCAGCTTTATCACAGCCAGCAGGACTTGGACGCCCAGAGCACATATGCTGCCAGTGCTGATATGAGAGAGTGAGTTTACTGGTGGGAAGAATGGCATAGCCAGCACAGTACTCTTCTGATTCTTTATTTGTTAGTCATAGTTTGCAGATGTTACAGGGACAATAACTTTGCAACATCTTCAAACATTGCACACAGAGAAGGCATGTGGCACTTCTCTGCAAGCCAGGAATGTTTGGGCACTGTTACCCACTGCCCAACTGGCTTGTACAGAGCACTTACTAAGCAGCAAATTATTTTGGCTGTTAAGGGCATACTTATTACAAAAACATGCTCTTGTTAATCACATCAGGCTTCAGCACTGTTCCTGAATTTTCTTTAGTTTCTTGCCCACCGCCCACTCCTTGGTGAGCCCTGGGTAAATGCTCTCATTGTCTATTGTTAATCATTCTTGCCTACATGATGACGGCTGCTTTTTGATCAGTGTCTGAACAAAACCACCTTTTTGGATGGGTCATGAAATAGGATGGAATTTATGAGGCATCTTTCTCCAGATTATATTGCCCTCAGCTATGTTCTGTCAGAGACACTCTGTAGTACTGTGTAAACACATTCTCTTTCGTGTCACAGTGATCTGGAAATAATCTCTCTGAATGGAACAAAATGGAAAGAAAAGACTTTTTCTCACAGGTCTGTCTCAAAATGATATTTAAAAAAAATCAGAATAATCCTCTTTACAACAGGCAGAAGTGAACTTCTTTTCCTTCTGACACCTATTAGAGGGACAGTTAGACCGTTCAGCCCTTGTTCTGCAACTGCATTCTTATTTATTTTTTAAAGATCCCTCCTTGTCAGCCTCTCACAAGAGGTCTTCCAAGGCAGACTGAGCATTTTCAATAAAATACATCCCAGTCAATCTGCAGAATTCCTGGCCCTAAGGGTCGCACTGTTATTTCTACTCGTAACAGTTCTGGGCAGGCTTGTGCTTTATCCTGTGCACTCATTGGGGGTAGCAATGGACTCTTCCATGTCCCTTTACACATCAGCTTTCCTCCAGCATTAACAATGATCATCATAGGCAGCAGCTCAGCACTGAAACCAGTCATCTGCTTCCCATCAATGGGATGGGCAGGCAGCAAGCCAGGAAAAGAGTGATGGTTTTTTGGCCCTACCCATATCATTGACCTGATCAACTGCAAATCAAGGACTGGGCAAAATATATCTCTACTGGAGCAAGAGGAGAACCAGTAAACATCCTGGTATATTACTTTTTCATGAGACACTGCAGTGATTCCGAAGCTGAGTCTGTACTGTATTTTCAAACTCACTGTGAAAATGCAGGCTGCATCCATTTCATCACATGCAACCGGCAGAGTGTATTTAAAACAGCTTTCATACTTCTCATACCTTTTCCTACTAAATAGGCTGAACAGTGCTTTTCATTATCACCCATCAGTTCAAGAAGCAAAGAGAATATCAATGAAGAAAACTAAGTGGCTAAAAACACTTAATTTACTCTTCCTAAGAATTTGGGTATTCATACAATGTCACCAGGATGACATAAAATTGGACTATAAAATTAATTTGAGAGAAAAGAAGAGTCTGTCAAAGTTTTGAATTTTCATGATACAGCTGGAAGTAGTGTACACAACATTGTGCAGCACATGCTAACCAGATTTTCAATGGTACACTGGGCACTTATAAAGGCAAATGAGTTCCCTGATATGCTTCACAGGGTTAATAAACATGAGCTTGACAAAACTGCATTTCATTCCTACACGAAAAAATGGTAATGACTTACACAGATAAAGACAATATAGCACAAAAAGCCCAGTTGTCTTGCCAGAAGTTGTATAGAGAGACAAACAACCCTGGTCTACCACGTCTCAGTGTTCAGACAACCATAGTGATACCTTAGTATATATGTCAGAAGGTCCTCAAGCAGTGTGCTCTCTAATCTTTTACTTCTCTTTTACTAAAACATTTGAAGTAAACTAGAAAGCTTACAATTAAAAGAGCTAAACAACTCTAAAATCTTTGGTTAAGGCACCAAAATAAACCTGAGACTGCTGAAATGGAAAACAGAATGAGTCACAATCCAAGAAATGCCTTGGGCTTGCCATTGTCAGTATATGCCAATATCCTCTAATAAACCTGATATTCAAATGTTCAGAGGGCCCAGCATATGTTTTAGACAGTTACCAACACAAAAACAAAGTGTAGATATATATGGACCTTTGTTGTCATTGTGCTTTGTTGTCCATGCTTCCTGGGTGCTCCCTCAGAAGGGCTCCAGGAACATTCTCAGAGCATTTCTTGGCCCAGTACGAACAGGATTTTCTACGAACCAGAGCTCAGGTCGAGGGAACACTACCTCAAAGGGCACGAGTGGGCTAAGTCTCAGGAGTGGCCTAGAATTCAGAGTATTGCCTGGGTTGTTTTACCATATATAGCCAGGATACAGTCCTTAAATACTCTGACATTCAAGTCTCTGATTTTACTCTTATTCCCAAAGGTCCCGCTGGAAAAGCTGAAGCACTGCCTTTTTTCAGTTGCATTATCTGCAGGTTTCTAACTGAAGGATAGAGGTCTTTACATGTAATTCCTTCTCAAAGAGAAAAAGAAGAGAGTAATAGAAAAAGTCATAGAAAAATTATAAATAGCATCAATGAACGAATGTGAACACACAGGCACACACAAAATAACAAACAGCTATAAATTGAAGCAGACAACAGAAAATAAAAGGAGCAGACCTTCAGCTGGTATAAACAGAAGCACTGATTAATCTTAAAGCTATAATGAATGAGAGAGCACACACTAATAAAATAGATGCAGTGCTTGCAGTACAAATAAAACAGTTTTGAGCTGTTTTCCCAAACACAACAAGACAAAAAAAAAAAGGGAGGTGAAAATCTATCTGTAGATTACTTTATTCCCTCCGTGCCTGGCAGGAATTTTACATCCAGTTATAGCTGTCTTAACTATCAAAAAGACTGAGTGAGAAAATGGAAGGAGTCCAGAGAGTCCAGAAAGCAGCAGAAATGATCAGAGAGCTGGAGAGACTGATAATGAGTAGTGAGTGACTAAAATAGAACTGAGTTTTTAAGACATTGGCTGTATGACAATTAAAGAGATACAGCAATCTACTGTCTGAAAGGCATGAATACAAAAAGAGAGGGACTTTTATTGGAAACTGAGTAAGAAAAAAAAAAAATAAAGCATGCCAGATTTCCAAAGTAGACTGAACTAGTCTCCCAAGCGTGGAATGTGTAAAAGATCTGCTAGTACAGGACTAACAATGCTCTCTTCTTCCAGACCTGTCTACGGTAGGCCTCTTAATAATTTCTTATTCCTGTTCTTATTAATTCATCTGCATAGTTCAGTGTTCATTACTACTAAGACAGAGTAGTAGCTAGCATTTTATTCAAGGATCATCTAGCCCTGGTCAAAAATTTTTGAGAACAAACCAATCCTTAACCTAGTCCCTGTTCTCTGCTACGGCTCCTACCACTGCTACTACGAGCACACTGAAAGAAATTTTAAGATGCAAGCATCACATACATATACTTGCTTTCAGCACATGTTGAACTTGCTGCTGCTGACTCTTTAGACAAGAGTTTCCCTATTTCCCCTTGATTTAATAGAAAGACAGACAGAAAGAGGAAGAGCACGTAGCCTTGGGAGGGAGTGGCCTGGAGGGAAAAACCCCAGAAGCAGCCAATTGAAGGTTAATCACAATTTGCTAGACTTTGACTATTGATAATGTACCTCCTGTCTAGAAAGTAACTTTGCATTCTATCTGCTCCTATCTCCTTTCTTGGAAAACCTGGACAAAGCAAACCCTGTATTAGACATACATTCATACATATAATGTGCAGATATATTATATATAGGTGTGTTGTAATACATGGACCATTTGCACTGACACTACAGGGGCAGGTCAAGTCACACTAGAGAAGTCTTACAGAGAGAAGGAATGTAATCCAAGTGCACCTTCAAGAAAAGTACATTCTTCAACTACACTTCTTTGACTCAAAATAATTAGAAGTATTAGCTCCTCAAAAGGGCATTTGTCTTCCGTTGTCATCTCTTCTCAGTGTTTTCAAAGTATGAATTTTTTAAATTGTATGCCCTTTGAAAAAGTATTCTGCAAATTCCACTTTTCTCAAAGGAGCATCCTTTTTTGTAAAGGAAGGGATTTACCTCCGAAATTACTTTATTTATCTCAAGAAGTCAAGACTCAACCAAGCTATCAGACTATAAAAAGATAATAAAGTATAGTTTAAGGGAAAAACCCCAAACAATAGTGTTTTTGAAACACTCCTTGGGCAAGTAAAAGTCAGACCCTTACAAGCCCCAAGTGCAGGAATGGTCAATGTCCTGGAAAAGAAAAACTCATCATTCTGTGTGCAGCTGACTTGTACTATTTCTGGTTTTCCAATAAGCCATTTGAAAACTATATGATGAATAAGAATGGAAAATATTTTTTTCTATATTTTAGGAATAAGAAATAAAAAGTTTTGTTGTCTAAGGTTGGATTACTTTATGGATGAGAATGTCCTAAACACCTCAGAGATGTTCTGGGTCATTAACACACTGCAAACAGACCAAAAATACATTCTTAGCAAAAGTAGTTTATCAGATCCTAATCCTTTTTTGTGATAGAACTACATAAAAGAATTACATAATTCAAGCATAACGTTCAGTATTCCTCTTCCATACACATAGCACAAAAAGAGCAGAAACTGGTGAAAAGATCAAAGAGATTTTAACATAGAGATTTGCTAAATAGCAAGTTGCAGAAAACATCTGGAAAACTTAGTGGCAGCAAAGCCCTGAAGTGTGGTTTAGAAATGCAAACTAAACAATTCTAGTCCAAATCTAGTGATTGTCACATTTTTCCAGATAGATGGCTTTTATAAACAGACCTGAGAAATATTGATCCAGCTACTGAATGGATAGAAATCTGCACCTTCAGAAAAAAATTATCAGGTTTCAGGGGTTTTTTTTAATATCCAAAGCACCTAAGCTTATGGTAACTATTGAAGAGTTGAGGAGTTTGATTTTTATCTTTCTAGAAGTCATCAGTCAATGACAGCACACTGCTTCACACCCCCAGTCATCACCTGCTTCCCACCAGACACAGCTTCCTGCAAAGCAACACTTCCACAATAGAAAAAAGAACAAAGCAACCATTAGCAGAGTCCTAACTAAAACGGAACATCCAGCAATCTCCAGAAAACATGGTGTGACCCAAGGTAAAGGACTCTCCATCACTGACAACTAATGACAGAATGTTTGCAACAAAAACCATCCAAGAAGAGTTACTGCTTTTATAATGATTTTTCACCAGAATCTGGTTTAACTTGGGTGCTCATAGAGAAATCATCCAGTCCTTCCTGCAGATCCCACTGGCACCTGAGCTGTTTCCATATTTCTTCCACAACATCCCTTTTCCTTTTTCATTTCAGTGGGTAAAGAGCCCAAGCTCTAAAGTTCTGATGAACTTTCAGGTTCTGGTTTCATGCTACTCTGAAGTGTAATGCCTTTCTTTCCTCTGCTTATATAAGTAAACAGCCATAAACACATTTTAAGAAGCTACCATCAGCCAGCTGAACAGTAGCAGCTGTTGGACCACCATGCTGCCAGGCTGAAGCAGATGGTTCTGCTCCCCAGCTCTGTCAGGGCTGGGGCAGGAACAGGCTCAGAAGTTGCCATTCAGTGCTGAGTAGCTCTCCATACCCAACATCCCTTTCTCAACCTTTTATAATGTGCAGCTGGCCTACTTAGCAGGAACTCCATTAGAATGTCTTATAATCTTTAACATGCTTAAACACAGAGGAAACATTGATTATATCAGTCCCTGTACTGTTGTAAACATTGAAATGCCCAGCAGGACTAGGGAAGTGATTGTCCTCCTGTACTTGGCACTGGTGAGGCTACACCTGTAGTGCTGTGTCCAGTTCTGAGCACCTCACTACAAGAAGGACATTGAGGTGCTGGAAGAGGTCCAAAGAAGGACAATAAAGCTGGTGAGGGGTCTTGAAAGTCCTATGAGGAGCAGCTGAGGGATTTTGGGTTGTTTAGCCTGAAGAAAAGAAAGCTTATGGGGGAGGGACTTTATCACTCTCTACAACCATCTGAAAGGAGGCTGTGGCCAGGTGGGAGTCAGCCTTTTCTCCCAGGCAACCAGAGACAGGACAAGAGGAAATGGCCTCAAGCTGCACCAAGGCAGGTTCACATTGGACATCAGAAAGAATTTCTTCCTCGAAAATGTGTTCCAGTATCGGAACAGTCTACCCAGGGAGGTGGTGGAATTACCATCCTTGGAAGTGTTCAAGAAACGACTGGATGTGGCACTTAGTGGTACAGTGTAGTTGATGTGGTGGTGTTTGGTCAAAGGCTGGACTCGAACTTGGAGGTCTTTTCCAACCTTAATGATTCTATGATCCTATGATTTAATACATATCATACATACAGTCAGCCTCCAAATCCCAACCTGGGATCTTTTCACTAGCTCACCACTTATTTCAGCATTCAAATCCGAGTCTCAGTGAATCATTGTGAGTTTTACCCTGTAACACATATGTTGACATATTAATAACAGCTCTGATGATACATCCTATAAAATGCTGGTAGAAGCACAATTTTTTAAAAAATGAAAGCACACAAGAAGAATGAATTACGAAAATACACTAAAAACATTTCTAAACTTCAATTGATGGGAAAAAGCAAAAAAGAAGTACCTAAAAATGTCTGAGCCCAGCCCCTTTGCTCTTGCCTGTGTTCTCCATCTACTCACAAGGAACCATATTCCCACTGTTGGTATTAAACAGCAAACTCTCTCATCCCTCAGTGGGGACTATTTGAGCACTATCAAATCATCAAAATAGCAACTCAGGAGACCTCATGGGAGTACTTTCTTTCTTACTGTCTCATATTAGAAATCAGAGGCTACTCTGAAAGCTACTATAAACATCTCTATTACCGCTAACTTAGCTTGGCTAAAAGACATACAGAAAGTCCTAAAATCATGTTCACAACCAGTTTTTGGCCTGAACATATTTATCATGTCACCTCTACTCTGACTCTCAAAGCAACTTTCACCTTAACACATAGAAAACCAATCTTTGTAGAAGCATTTGGCTAAATTTAGCAGCACTGGATATAATTCAGCAAATTAAATATAAAGGCTTAGCCATGGCTTACATTTATTTGCACTGATTGGCCACTGAAAACAGTGAATTTTACACTCCACAGGACACAAAATGACAAGAAAAACAACAGAGCACAAGGGAGTTTCCATATACAGAGACAGGATCTCATTATCCTTTTTATTGGAACAAGTCAAAGGTCACTGCTCCAGTGGTGACAAAGTAGCATACATATGATGCACACACTTTTTGGAAAAGTCTCCCATGAGGTTCTCCTATGCACTCTCCTCAAACATTAAATTTATTTGATTTTTTTTTTGCTTATACAGATATGGCTATATCAAGGCAATGCATTAGCGTTTGCAGTTTAAACCTCTCTATATGTGTCAAATCTGAATATTTATACTGCCCACTGTGTAAATGAGAAAATGTAGCTTCTAATTCATATCTTTAATCTGCAAGGTCCTTCAGGTTTGGTTTCATTTTAACACATCTCACATATCCCTGAATGCCACGCAAATTTCTCAGTTCTCTACACCTGCTTCCTTCAAATGGATTTACATCCAGACATAAATTTATCAGAGGGAAAATTGGGAAAAGAGGTTGCAACTTGTCCACTAACACTGCCTGGTGCACTTCTTGAAATCTCCACTGTGCAGCTACCTCTCCCTTCCACCCATACTGCACAGCCAGGGGACGGCTGCAGCCACTGTTTCTACATCTCATTCCAAATGTAAACAAATAATGAGAGCCCATCTGACTTTTTCGTATCCCAGTATGCTGCTTATCTGTGAAATGGTAGTAACAAAAATTCCCCAGGTATGTCATAGAAATATGAGGATAAAATAAAAGACTTTTTTCACAGCTCCTCTGAAGTAATTAAGATTTTCAATACTGATCCTGAAAAGAAAATAACATATTTGAAGTACACATCTGTTAAAAGTCCCGGTGAAACTACAAGACAAATTAATAGAATATTTTGTCATTTTTCTCTATGAAAATATGAAGTGTTATATTATAATCATTATATGGTACTTTTAGATCAAATTACAAATATTTTTTAAAGGGAAAAGAGAGAGAAAATAGGAAAAGGATACCCTGAGAGCTGAACTCTTCCTGACAAGCAAAATAGAATGGATGAGGCCTAACTGGCCATTGTCTATGGTCTTGTTGCAAAGACAGAGGAGCTTTCTCAAATGTAAAGTAAAATTGTGAAAGCTTTTGCCAAAAGATACATAACTGACATGCCTGCCAAGGTCTAGAAAGACGGTTTGTATCTGTATATAAAACACTACAATAATCAAAGTAATGCTCAAAGCTTAAACAGGAACATCCTTTTAAAACAAATATAGAATTAAATGGACACCACATTTTTCAATAAAATTTCACATTAGTTAGAGTCTAAATGTAACATTTTTCGTCAAGGACAGATATGAAAACTTTTTTGCCAAGATCTTTGCTCTCGAAAAATCTGAGCTGTTTCCCCTTATGCTGCACTTCACACCTCAGAGGAATTGCAGTGAACATGCAAGATGTATTTTCATAATCCTTCTCCAAACCAGTCCCTAAAAGTCCTTTTCCAATAATGTGTATGAAAACAGTAATAAAACTAGTGAGACTACCACAGCCTTGCTTGCTTCTTGGGATGCCTCATCTATGTGTCTGCATCCAGTGTTCATCCCCGGGCCTATACTTTTGATTACAAGCTTTTTAGGAGACTATTTGTTCAATAGTTATGCACTCTGTACCATAATGCATTCTGAGAGACTCTTCTAATACAAATAAATCATAATAATGAACAGTTTCACTCTTTCACTTGTTGAAAACACGATAGCAAAAGATGTAATGGTTAGAAAATGGAGATATATTTCTTCAACAGCTGATGTTACCTTCAAGCAGAAGTTTAGGACATAAAGAACTACACCTGGGCCAAAGTGTGGAAACATATACACATATATACGCATTTCATGTCTCATGATATAATTCCTTGGCTATTATCAAGACAGAGATTTTAAAAAAAAAAAAAAAAAAAAAAATCTGTCCAAAGGTTATTAGAGAATATCATGTAAGATTGGAGAAGTTTTGCACCCTGTTTATGGTCATTTTTCTCTACTTTTACTTTTGTACTTCAAAGTGTTCTGTCCAGCCATGCAGGCAGAAAGCTGAGCCTGGTGTCCCTGAACAGGGATACCGGAAAAATCCCCCTTACTGAACATTGTATATACCTCTTTTTATTCTGTACATTTGCCAGGGATGTTGCTCTGGCTTTTCCCTCAACCTCACTTGATAAGTCATACACAAATCATTTCCAAAATAACTACCAGAGTTATTGAAAACAGCATGATTTAAGGGGTTCTTAATAACCAACATTCTCAGTCATACACAGACTTGAGCTTTCACTGCTTTTAATGAAAAATATTATTCTTTCAGGAGCAATTGCATCACCACTTTATTTAAAATCCTCAGAGATTACAAAGGTAAACTCTTGGTTTTCCATGGTGCTTTCTCAATGTTTATCAATTAATACAATAACAGATTTCAAAAAGCATATGGACATGAACAAAATAGTGCTATTTCCTTTTTATAAATGGGGCTGATACTGCAAGCCCACTCTCCAGTGGCAGACCATGATTTGGGAGCTCTTTCGAGAAGAACCACCCCATAGCTTTCAGCAAAGCTGGAACTGAGCAATAAAGCTACGGACTCGCTGCCCCAGCTGGTTGGGTAGAGATGCAGCAGGTGTGGATGGGAAATGGGCAGAGCTGTTCAAAAGCAGAGCCCTGGTTGTGCACACGCACCTGATCCATGCCTCTAGTGAGGGGAGAGGTTGGTACAAACCAGTATGGTCTGACTTCTGTAACTAAGGGGCTAGTTTGGGAGGCTGTGTTGGTGGCTCCTACCTTGCTTTTCTGCAGCATCAAATGCAGATTTCTGTGCCTAACCCAAGCAGCTACCAGCAACCTGATGAATGCCTTTGGGCTGCACTCAGGTCCCCGTATCAATAGGCTAAACAAATAACAGTTGCTGGACAGAAGCACCCTGAAGGGTGGGGCTGAACCTCGACTCTGTCAATTGGTTTTTTATCCTTCTCACTCGTGGAGCAAAGAGTAATGGAGGAAGGCGGGAGGGGAAGCAGGGTAGAAATGCAGCTCATAAGTAAGTATGTCTTGAGTCATCATGCTGTTTCTTTGCTTGCCTTTCAACCAATTGTAAACTCGTATTTGCAGGCTTTTTAGACCTAGTGGGTCCAAAATATTTACACGAGATCAGTATCACTAAACATCAGCATGGGAGAAAAAAAAATCATCAATACAAGTTACACATTGATGCAAAGCTTTTCTGCAGAAGTTTCCGACAAGAACAATGCACTATGAACCAGAGCATTGTAATAGGTGATTTCCTACCCAAATTTCACGTAGTTATTTTTATATCACTTTGTTTTGATCTTTAAGTTTAAAGCTCTCTTTAATTTAATGTAGTGGTAAAAATTAAACTAATTTTAAACCAGCAGCTTCCTTTTGAATTTAACAGGCCTGGATGATTGATTAGTAATATCACTTCTCTCTGAGACTGACAGGTGACTGTGGTTATTGAACGCAGCACGAATGAACTCCTGGCAGCTCATAAGATTACTCTGCATATCAATATTATCAGGTACTTTTAGCAGTCATTATAATAATTTGGTCACTTTATACAGATCACTCTTAGGTTTAAAACATATTCTCAAATAAAATAGAGGAAATAATTTGTACGGACTGAAGCTAAAACCCAAAGAAGGCATGAAAATACTTGTAATGGCAGATGCAGTATTTTATTGCAGCAAAAATTAGGCAGTTTAACAGCACGAGTCAAGTAAATCCCGCTGGAGTGTGACGGGCCGGTGCGGCCGGACACGGGAACTTCGGTGGGCAGTGGCGACACACCTCTCCTCCCCTCTTCTTCCCCCGTTTTCCCTACAGCTGCAAATGGGCCACAGCCACGGCCCGACACCGCCCAGCGCACAGTCCCCTCCGCTTTTTGTTTCTGCTGCCTGTTGTTGCGATGCCGCAAACGCTACAAAGGCCAGTCGGGCGTGAGGCCGCGGTGACAGCCGGGCACCGCACATGAACGGGGAAACCGAGCGCGCCCGTGGGCTCCGGGCGGCCGGGGCAGCCCGCCGGGAGGGCTGAGCGCCCACCGAGCGGCTGCCAAGGCGAGGGGCGGGCGGGCTGCCGGAGGGCGCCCACCCCAAGCCCGTCCTGCGGGTCCGTGGGGCTCGGCAGGGCTCCCGCTGCCGGCCCCGGGNGCCCCAGCTCCCCGTGACGGCAGAGCTGCCTCTTGTTCCAGCTGGGGTTCGAGGATGTGATCGCGGAGCCCGAGCTCACCCACTCCTTCGACAAGGTCTGGATCTGCAGCCACGCTCTGTTTGAGCTCAGCAAGTACGTGATCTACAAGGTCCTGACTCTGGTCCTCGCCATACCGCTGGCCCTGGTTGTGGGGATCGTCTTCGCGACGCTCAGCTGCCTCCACATCTGGTAAGCGCGTGCTGTGTCCGTCGGTGCCTGGGCTCTGCCGACAGCTCCGCAGAACTCGTCTGCTGTAGCTCTCGTTGCTGCCCAATCAGCCATGGCCGACTTTACACCGGTAGTCATATCAGCTAATACTACATGATTATTTCTAAAGGGAGAGAAAAGGAAACAATGTTTTCTCTGTGATTCAGTTCCCTGCCTTGGTTTTACCAGCAGTCTGTCATAACTGTAAGCTCCTTGGGGCAGAGAGCCTGTATTGCCACTTGGACGGCACCTACAGCAATGCATTCCAACCATGGCTGGCTTCTGGAGTGATAATAGTGACTGAATTTGTTTTTTAAACTGAAGTGCAGAATTTGTTCAAACGTGTATTTTAAATGAATTATCTAGGCAGAAGTATTACTAACACCTGAAGTTATTACTAACTTGTTAGTACCGTTACCTCTTTCATTTTTTTCCTCACAGACTGAAGAAAGCTTTTGAGGGCCCAGCTCACTCTATGTCACTCTATATGTAAAATACACTGCCACTGCTGTGCCTCTGGTACATAACTATCTCTAGATGCAGTGCTCTAAAGCCCTTCCACCTAAGCAAAAACCCTTGCTGAGCTCAGGAAAGCTGCTTCTGGCCATGGCACAAGTTTACAGGCAAATACACTGTCTGTCCAAGTCACACCAAACCTGTGTACTTTAAGCATAATATACTCACAAAATACCAGGAAGAGGCCTTTGAGACCAGAAAGGGAGATGATGGTGGACAAGGAAGAAAGGCAGGGAGAATAATGAGGTTGAGGAAAGAACTGACAATCCAAAAGGCTGCAGAGGAAGGGATGAATGCAGATTATTGACGTTATTTCTGCAAACCAGGATTTTCCATATACATGAGTTTTGGGCAAAGTCTAATTTGATTTGGGTAACACTGGAATCCTTTTTATTAAGGAAAACAGAGTACAGAAACTGGAAGTGAACTCAAAACTCTAGGAATACATTGATTATCTGAACCTGTGGTGGCAATCTCATGAATGCAGATTTCAGTTTTTGAAAGTCAAATGGAAGCTTGTGTTGATGACATTGTCAAGCCACTTTGAAAACTGATCAGCTTGAATTTTGGAGCATAGTGTTTGCATAATATCAAAAGGAGTTGCAGTGCAGTTTAGAGATGCCCACCTGCTACATCTCTGGTTCCCAAATTGTTACAAACAAACAGTGCATAGGCGTAGTGTTGCCCAGATTTTTAGGTCTGTCATGTGCCACTGTGCCGTAGTGTGCAGTGTGACTGCAAAAGGGTATGGTGAGTATATATAGGTTTCCAGTAGTGAAATATCTATGGAAAAATTCATCGATGCCAAATTTATTAAAACTGTAGTACTTTTTTTATGCTTCAGAAGAAACTTGTGTCTGGATTTCACAGACTGGATACAGAGACCAGGACTCAGAGGTCAGTTACTATTTATGTGCGTAGTCCCTAGTGACTATCTCAGGAACTGTGGGTTCTCAGTACATGTGAAATAGGACTGTCTGATTGTAGCACTTCATTTGAGAAGTTTCTCTAGACTTTCTGTGAACACATTTGCTTCCCCAGCAAATTATTTTCTTTGCCCAGGTTCGTTGTCACTATAGAATTGATCTTTCATTTTGATCTTCCTTGCACCTGGGATGGATATGAAAGAATCATGTAACTCAGTAGTGCTATCTGCACCCCCTTGGACTCCATCCAGTGCTACTATCCAAAGGCAATACTGTGTCATCTTCCCACAAACTCAAGCTGGATTTATTCCGACACACAGGTGGAACACACTGAGACTAAGCTGGCATCTCTGCACCTCTTCATGTTCCAGATTTCATGGGAGTGAGGAGTTCAACATTTCTGCATTTGAGACGGTAGTGCAAAAACAGTGCAGGTTTACAGGCCCTAAACATAGGGTACTGGCTCCCTTGTAGGCCCATTGGGTCTGAAAAAAAAAGTAACTCTTGGTTGTGTACATGAAAGAAAGGGAATTCCATTATAACTCTGTCTTCAGCTGCTTAAATGTCATGGGAAGACGCTGGGTAAACCCTCCCAGAAGGCTGCCACTCAGAGTCTCTCTGCTTCACTTTTATCATCCAGTGAGGTGATGATGTTGGTATGTCGTAAGGGAACCTTTCCTGAGGCTAAGGTCAGAAGTGTTTCAACTACTTTTGGAGGTGCTCAAGCACAAAGCTCTGTTGATGTCACACATGTTGTTGCAGTTTTGTCAGCATGTTAAAAATCCACATAAGTCTAACTCACCATTTCTCATGCTCAAGGACACCTTGTGAATTGCCCCCATCATACCTGATAATAAATGACTTTCACGTGCAAAAAGAAGGCTGAGTAAGAAATATATAATAATACACTTTAATTTTCATTTTTAACCATAAAGATGGAGCATATTCTGTTCTCAAACTGGATGCTTGAGCCAGAATCTGGTTTCACACTACTTGGTAAAAGATACTGATGGGCTGAAACTGGGCCAGCTGTCAGGCTGGTGATCTACATGCAAGCCAGTTCAAGGAAGTCTACTTCGCATTTTTCCTTTACTAATCACTGTCATTCTCACCATAGAGTATACAGGCCACACTGAGTTGTAACATCTTTCTATGAAATTAGCAAGCTTTTAAGTGTGTCCTTAGATTGCAGCTCTTGAGGTTATTGATTTTTGAACATGAGCAGAACACTTCTGGTTTTTCAGGTGGCTCGTGCAAAATGGTTATATTTCTTATAGATCAGTGACTGATTCTTGTTCCAAGCCACGTGTTTGCCACCTCTTGGAAATTAACACTTGAATTTCATATATGCTTTTTTGTAGTCTTATCAGAATAGTGTTCTGGTACGTTGCATATTTACGCTAAGAATCAGTGATTCATTTGGGGATCCTTAACCTGAATCCTGGATCTGAGATGGGCTCACACAGCTTTATAGGGATCATCGGCTAAAGCAGTAGGTATTCACAGCACTTCCCTGCTTGAGCTTCCATTCACAGTGCTAAGATATAGCCAGGGACTTACATGCAAAGCAGATATGGACATGCATAATTTCTTACCTTTTGTATTCCAGAACTTCATTTACATAACTGCTCCTATCATACTCAGCCCTAAAACCATGTCCCTGCTGACTGTCTGAAATTGAAATAAATTACAGTACAGCTGTGAAGGCCTACCTTATCACCTGGTGGTGCTGCCTTGATGCCTCTTCTTTGATGTCCAGTACATATCCCTTGGTTTATTTAGAGGATGTTGTCTTCCTTCCTTTGTAGTAGCTTTAATCTTTTCCAGTCTACCCAGGTCCTGGAATACATAATGTTCAATTTTAATGCACTTCATATGCTGTGTGTGAGTTGTGAAAGGCTTTGGTTGTGGGACAACCTCACTTGTCCCAATGGTTATTGGGACGCAACAAGAAGCTGTACAACTGCTAGGTAATTGATAGCTGTCTTTCACAATGCTTGCTTGTATTGTAGAGCCATGCAAGACTTTTAATTCAAAATCATTATGTAGTACATGGAATTAGGTAATTTAAGCGCAGAAACATAGAGAATTTGAAAAACAGTTTTAAGACATGTCTGTGATTCCATTTTGAAAGACTTTACAGGAGAAGGTGTGATTCTTCACTTTGAAGCAGGAATCTGAATTAATGATGCATGACTACTCCAACATTGTTGTCCAAGTCTGTGAAAAGTTGGTTCTCATTATCAGTGGGAATTAAACTGTGGTCTGCCATTTCCAAGAGGTGTTTGGTTCTTGACAGTGTTCCCTCCAGGTTTAGCAAGAAGAAAAAGTAATGTGAGCAAAATTGAGATAGGTTGAGGGGTATAATTTTGTAGATGTCATGCCTTGAACAGAATAAAGAGAAAATAGGATAGGATGGAAAAAAAATGGGGTAATTTGCACTTTTCAGTTCAACAGTTCCCAAAAGACATTATTCATCCCACTTGGTGAAAGAAGGGGTATTTGATAATATGTATACGTAGTAAGACTGAGTGAGAGGTCATATAGGTAGCTGTCTTGAGCTTAGATGACAAATTCAACAGACCTTTCATTTTCTTCCCAATGCTGTACTACATGGTAACACTAGCAGTACCAATATGGCATCAGTGTTGATATCCTTGGGAAATGCCACTTTAATTTTACTGTTAGACATTAGTCAAGCAAGCAGTTACCATGTCTGTGACCAAAAGTGCAGACCAGGATAAATCCACAGCAAAGGATGTGTACATTGTATTTGTCAGGTCACAAAAACAAATACATGGCTTCTAATGGCATTTGATTATTTATTTTTAAGTGGAACTGGTCACTCCATGGAAAGCACATTGCACCCTCTGATAATCTGGAAATATCGCACTGTAGGATAATATATCCTGTACAGAACAGGATGCAGACTTGTACACATGTAAATACACATGTATATACACACACTCACATAATTTAAAAGTTAGGAAATACCTTGTATGACTCTCCTGGGTGTAAAGGAGCTTCTCTGAGGAAAGATGTTTGAGTAATTGTTCTATAAGTAGATCGATTTTATTTTAAAACTTAAAGTTATTTACATTAATTAGCTTTGGTTGCTATCATGTCTCATGTATCCTCCTATGGATTTAGCCTACAGTGGGTTTTGCATGCATTTACTATAAATAAAAAAAAATGAATAGCAAGTGCTAAAAGATTATAAAAGATTAACAAAACATTTTAATGTTTATTTTATTTAAGATTATCAAAATAAGTTGAGTTCCAGTACTGTGTGAATGACCTCTACAGCAATTTCAAGTACTATGATTACTGCTTCTCCAGCCTTCTACATCTTTCTCTGAATCTTCTGCATACTGTGGTATTTGTTTAGTTTGTATTTTGTGTGATCCTGTCAGCAGAGGGTCCAAAAGAAGTGTTCTTTTCCTGCTTCTCTCCAGTTCAGTTATATTTAAAAAAAAAATCAGGCCAAATTAATTATAGATGGTAGCAAAGGAGCCATTACATAGTCTTTATAAACTATCTGAAATGGAAAAGAGGTGAAGTCAACACAAACAGAATAGCCATTTCTGGTGTTTTCCCTGTGTTGCTTGGAAAAATAGCAATTTTTTTCCTTTGCATTATTGATGTATATCAGCTGTATTCTAACAGGTTAAGGCCTATTTTTTTACTCTATAAATAATTTATTCTGTATGCAGTGATATTATAGGTGGTTATAAACACATAGTTTACAGGGTTGAGTTTAAAACTAGAGGCACATTATTCCAGTAATGCTCACAGTCCTATATGGGGTGTTTCAGCAGAGACAAAAGAGAAGGTTTTAGAAAAACTATTCTTGTTTAAATCCATCTGGGCTAGCTTTGCGTAGAGCATTGACGTACTAGTATATGGCTTGCATTGTATGACAAAAGCTGTTAGAGAAACACAGAAAGTAATTAATTTTGATTCTGTACATTTCTAACCTTCAACTTTTTTTAAACGTGGTAGATTTTTTCTACTTTGTTAATCTGAGGAGTATGCATTGTAAATACAAAGCACCTTTTTTTTCAGACTTATGATGAAATAGTAAATTATATCTTTTCTGTCATTCCAATCAAAGTCAGTGAAAGTTCTGCAGTGGAATTATGCAAATGCAAGATTGGGAACTTAAATTTTGAATGCAACAGTGAACTAGAACAGAGTTTGTTATCTTTATCAAGAGAATCTCTAGCTTCTTTTACCTAATTTAGGAAGTAAACATGTTCAGTATGGCAGAGATTTTTTTTTTAAAACCTTGCTCTAGTAGCACTTCAGTATTATTTATTTATACATTTAGTTTGTCTGCACCAAAGTAACAACATCCAGCTTAGTGAAATGACCAGAGGTTTAGGCCACTAAATTATTAAGGAAGGAGAATAACTTAAAATAGTGTGGTCAGTTATCATGTATCCACTGGCCCTCCTGAGCTGCCCATAGGTGCACTTCTGGCTCTCCTCCATTGTTAGCATGCTTGCTCAAGCCACCACAATGACATTGCTTTGGAATTGGTACACATGGAGAGCAATCCCCAGATGCTTACCAGTGCTCGGGAGATGAAACCACAGTACTTTCTAATATGCACCCTCAGTGAATAAAAAAATCTTTTCCCCTGACAAGGAGTTTTGACCGTAACCTGATGTTAATTTCTCACCCACAAATGGAGAGCTGTCCAGGATCGGTCCGTTTTTCTGAGATGTGGCATGTATCTGTATTGTAAGAATCTGATGTAACTGGATATTGCGTTCCCGTTTCTGTTTTACTGTAGCAGCTTGTAACAGGGATGGGTAGGAATGAGACGCCAGTGGTGTGATATGCATGTGTGCCTGTGCACTTGTGTGTGCCTGGGAGAGGGACAGATAAAAGAAAGACCAGAAGAGGCAGCAGAGCAATAACAGATTGTAAAGGGTGCTGTTTCCAGTAACTCAAACTGGGGAACATGATGTTTCTGTCAACTCCTAAAGACCCACATTCAGATATGACCGCAGCGCAAGTGAGTCCTTAGGAGATGACTGCTTTTCAGCCACAGTGGGTGGCAGCAGGGCTACAGCAGATCATGTACCCCAGCCCTACCAGCAGCAGGGAGAGACAGCAAAGGTTCATCATTTTAAATGGCATGTAAAGAAATTGCCAGTTAGTTAATAGAGGCACAATGAAAATAAGGCTGGTGTCTACTCTTTCATGTTGCATACAAATGATTCTGGCCAGAGGACCACATGCATCATGGTATTTCTGCATATGCAGGTGTGAGGTCTTGAGCAAACAAAATTGATGGAGAATGACTGCAAGAGAGTAAAATCAACTTGCTTAAATATTTATATGTATGTTATAAAGTTATAAAAGTTAAAGAACCGCTTCTCTTCCATAAGATGTCACACTTGTGTTCCATTATCCTGATTGCCCCATGCTGTCACAGCACCAATCTTCAAATCTTTCATTTTCTCTTTTACAGGGTTGTGGTGCCTTTTGTGAGAACCTGTCTCATGGTCCTGCCTTCAGTGCAAACTGTATGGAAGAGCCTGACAGATGTTTTTGTCATACCATTCTTTCAGAGCCTAGGTCGGTGCTTTGCCATGGTTAATATACGCCTGGACCAAGAGTAAACATCAGAGATGTGACACTGCTGTAGTTGTAGCTGGTGTTATACTTCTTTGCTAACCTAACATACAGGCACTTACCATTCATTCCAAACTGTTAAATTATGATGGCTGGTTTAAGTGGGAACATGCTGTTTTTATTAAAACTCATTTATTATCAGGGAGATCCATTTAAGAATTAGTAGGCAGTTTTCATAGCTCACTGTTTTAACAACAGAGTGATCGTGGAGTATATTGGCAACACTTTATTTTCATGGTAGGTTGATTGGTAGATTACAGGAGAATTCTCCTGGAGGATTAAAAGCCACCACAGTGATAATGATTCTCATTATTACTATAAATAAATTAATGAATAGGCTGTAATGCCTTAGACAAAACTGATCTCTAGGGTTTCACATTGACTTTACTGCAGTTCCACCAGGGATCATTTTTGGCCTCGCTATGCAGGATGATAAACCCAGTCCTCTGTTATCAGCAGTTAAAGTGAATGTGACTCATTGCATAAACATACAGGGAAAGGAACTGTTGTATAATTCTCCTATATTGGGGGAGAGCTCCCTAGAAGTTTATCCCTTAAAATAAGGTGTTAGCTAATGGTCTGTAACACTAGCTAACCTGTATATTTTATTTAATGAGAGATTAACTTTGCTGTATATTTTGTACCTTTGTAAATGACAGTTGATCAGGTTATCTTGAAGCATAATTTCTCTAGTATTTGAATTCTAACCAATTTATTTAGCAGCAAGAGTGAGACACTGCAAAAATTACTTTCAATAACTAAAATTTCCTTTTCTAAATTAAGTAGATTTTGAGTGTTGCTGTGCAATTCTAATATATTGATTATATATATGATTGTGTGTAAAAGCAAAGATTATAAGTGTTTTCATACACAATTATGCAAAAGACTTGGAAATATCTGTTTATGAGAAATGATTTTTATTAAAAATGGGGTGTAATAAATGCTACCCTGCCTATTTCTGTATATTATTGGTGTGAACATTGTGATATTTAAAGCAATAGACACTACGGTAGCACTTTAACTAGGTAGCAAGGCAAAATAATAGAAGGCAAATTAGTGTACTTGGTATCCTTGTCTAATTCTCCTAACCTATTGACTTGACTCTCTCTGTTGCTTATTTACTCCTTCAAAGCCTAAACTCTAAAAAAGGCCCTTTTTTCTTCTGCATCTAATATGAATTTTTAAACCAGAATAACGAATGTGTGCAGAGGTACATTAAAATTACATTAGCCTTCTGGTGGGTTTATGGTGCTGTTTTATTTAAATACAGATGGTAAGTTGCAATTGTAAAATGTTTGTATGATTTTGGATGTTATTTTCTAAAACTATGTCTCAAATTTCTTACCAAAAAGAGGTATCTAATAAAATAATAAAATGTCAGCTGTTTCCCATTTTCAATTTCATTTCTTTTCAGATTTTTCAGCTTTTAAACAAATGCCAAACAGCATAGAATACTATGCAGTTCTTCCAAAATATGTGAGAGGTAAAGAAATGCATCAATACAGTTCCACTATTACCAACTGCATTTAACGTATTTATAGTAGAAAATTACATATCCCTGTGTATAATTAAGCCCATACAGAATGATTGCTTTCTCTGAAGCAGATCTCTCTGCAGAATTTTGGCAACATTCAAAATAATGCTTAATTCTTTTTACAGGCGCATGCTTTCTTTACAGGTGAGCTGCAGAATTTTCCTTTTCTTGCCTTTTGGCCTATTAAAGCTATCTGACACTGTATGTTCTTTGTATATTAAGAACATCTTTGTATTTTAGAAGTACTTTTAGCATTTGTGTCATTTAGAGAGGGATTCATATGGCTTTAAAAAACTGGATCTTAATGATTAGTGCCCATGGAAACGTCTCTTGCTCTTTTTTATTCTGCAAGAAGTTAGCTTGTTTTTCAGATGTGTTCTTCAAAATACCTTTCTTGTGTTAAAAATGGAAATAGCTCTTTTGAAAATAAAAATTTGCCAGGCTAGGCTTGAACTCTTTTGAGAGTTATTTTCTTTTACAGCATCCAAGGACTTTTACAAAGATATTTTCCACTGAAAAATATCCCCTTGATGAATTCATTTAGAAGAAAAAAAGAAAATAAATCAATCAGTACTAGTTCTTGTGCCTAAAAGGAGCCCTATAAAAGCCTAAGCTTTGAAGGAACCCAAGTCTGGATTTGAAGTTTTAAGAATGAGGCCATTCCCCAGAAAGATCTATCATTTTATGGTATGCATTCCTGGACATACGCATTCTTAAATAGCTTATTGAAGTTAACTGGCTCTAGCTACCACAGACAATTAAGTAGAATGGTCTGGTTTGTTCTTATTTTGATTTAGGCTTGTCATTGATTAGTTCTTTTCATGATTTCTCTAGCTGCTACAAGACTCAAGCTTGTAATTAAAGCTATTAGTTTCTTACATATTTTAGAGCAATATCTTTCTCTGGAACAGGTGTGCCTTTACTATAAGAAAATACAAAGTGCACTCTTAGACTTCGGGTAAATTATTAGATGCTTGGCAAATACTCTTACTTTGTCCATAAAAGGAGGGGAAGGAAGTATAAATATTTACAGACTCTCCAGTTCTGAGGTGTGAATCTGCCCTAGGCAACTCTGGCTGCCATGTATTCTCAGGATTTTATGGTTCTAACATACATCCTGAAGGTCTGGCACAGCATATACTGTGAATACCTTACAGCACTGTTGGACAACAGGGACTGAATGGGAACTGGCACTGAACTGTGCTCCTTGATGTAGGAGTAGGTCTGTCTCCAATTTGTTTGAAATGTGGACAAACCATCCCAGCTGATCCCTTAAAAGCCACTTACAAATGAGAATTTAGACAAGGGAGTCTAGAAACTGAGTCTCATTGTCTGCAACAAATGGAGGAGGATGTACACCCAATTCAGGTCATTACTTTGATGCATCTTGTACTCTGTGGAATAGGGAAAATGTTACTGCTCATAACAAGAGTCAATTTTCCATCATCATGGTAGAGCTATTATAAATAATAAGTGTGAGATGTTCTGATTCCAGCCTGTCTCTTGTTACTGCAGACCTTAAATCTACAATCATGAGCTGGAAACTCAGTTCTGACATGCAAAAAAATATTTCAGCATCTTGTTTTGCATGAACTAACATGTTTTGCACAACTAACATACAGAACTAACCCTGGATTTGTGATTATGGACTTTTTAATTTTAATTCACAAAGAAGTTTAACCTGCCTCCTTACGAGAGCTGTTTCCTAAAATGCTCCTAATCTCTCTCTGGAACTTTTATATTTGTATCTTATCTTTCACCCCCCTAGTAGTTCACCATATAAATTGAAATAAATTCTTAACAGAAACTTTGATGTATTACTAAATGAAGAGCTTGTTCCCACCTATCCAAAAAGTTCACTTAAGCATTCACTGACTAAAAAGTTCAGAACATTCCTGCAGCTCTGGGACCTCAGACCACACACTCGTACTTAGTGGAAGCCAAAGAATGGTAAGTCCTTTATTTTTACAGGGTGTGATCATTCCCCCACCTGCAGAGATAAAACTATTGCTGTTATTAAATCTTTTAAAAACACATGGAAAAATACATGTGTTTGGAATTTTTTTAAATAAAAATGCAAATGGAACAATGAACAAGGTCAAACACCAGACACTTTACCAGTGTTGTCTGCTGTCTATGCTCATGAAAATTAGAGTTGAAGGCCTGCAGAGATACTGAACCTGCAGTTAGGCAGGTTCTTTCTCATGCAGGGATTTACAAATTAGGAGTGAATTAATAAAGGCTAATTTTAGCTTGGTGACACTAGTCTTCCTAACCTTATTGCAACAAAAGGAAAGTGTCTTCTGAGAGGTAATTCAGAGGAGCTAGGTTCCTGCTTTGAATCATCCTCCAGAGAAAAGACTGCACTGATTAATGCAAAATATTGGGTTGGGCTTGACTTGGCTTCTTTCCTCTGCTACATAAAAAGTTGTATTTGCTGCAGAAATTGGGAGTGCCAATGGAAGCAACTAGAGTTTCATAAAAGTAGTGAGGCAGGTTCTTCTCTACACACTTCTCTCATAACTTGATGGCAGGGGTGAGTGTCACCTGTTTTAGATGTTCAGTTTTGGCTGTTGTATAGCTTCCTCTCCCAACTGCAAGTAGGAGAAAGGACCCCTTCACACAGCACTGAATCAGATCCTACTTAAGACACTCAGATGGAATAAAATACAGAGATTCACTTTTATTTCAGATCTTGAGGAAAGCTTGTCTACTTTTCCAGCTGCCTCAGCTCAATAAGAGCTGCCTTTTCACCCCATGTACCTACCTGATCTTGCTTTTTTATTTTACACTATTAGAGCTATCACAATGCTACAACTATCAGCTAGGGTTTACCAGGCAATGCTTAGGTAGAGAAGCATAGTGACAAAAAGCCCATCCTGCATAAGCCTTAAGGAGTGGGTATTTAAATCCCATTAATGAGACTAGTTCTCATAGCCTGACATTTTCTATTAAACACATGAACATTTAATAATGAGGTAGAACTGGAAAAATGGTACAGAACAGGGTTGACACAGACAGTGTTCGTGGTCCAGCTCAGTAGTTGCCAAGTTATTTGATTCTGAAAAGGGTTGAGAAAAGAGGGACTTGGTTTGCACAAGGTCTGGCAGAATTAAAGCTTTCAATCTACTTGCCTCTCCAGTCAAGGCAGTTACAACCTATCCTGCTAAAGACCTACAGGGGCTAGCTGTAATAAAAGATGTACACACCTACTACAGGATTGAGATGAGAGAAGGTCACGCATTTTGATCCAAAATTGTAATCCCTGCCCAGCTGCCACCCAACCAGGAACATGTCTGAACTCAGAAGGCACCTCCCTTTCGCATAACCCCCACCAATACCTACAGTTTTACTTTTGTCATGCCCAGAACTGCCCTTATTTGAGCAACTTGGCATCTTACTCACACCTAAGCCCAGTCAGAACCCCAAAAGAAGGGGGGTCTTAGACTCCTTAAAATACACTTAACAGCACACCAGCAGAAGAAGGAACTCCCCAAAATACAGTTTCCCGGGAGTGAGTCCAAATGCAATGGCACACCTGAGGCAAAAATTGATTTCAGGTTTCTCAAGTGTTGGTTTGCCTCTTTTAGCCCTTAGGCTATTGTGAAATGTTTTATGGCAGCACCACTTTCACATGAAATGAAATCACTCCTGGTTAGAGGTTGTGAGAAGGAAGGAATGTGAGCAGAGCTACCCATCTCTTCTGGTATAACTAATACTTGGGTTCAAGGCACAAACAGGCCAAATAGCAAATGCATACATGAACCTGCAGCCCTGTATATTGGGGGCAAGGGGAACCCATCTCTATGGAAAAGTTCTGATCCAGTGACTTACACTTTAAAATACAGAAATCCTCCAGAGGGTGGGGACAGGATGACCACCATGAACCCTCCAGGACCACAAAGTCTTTAAATAATGGAATGAGGAAAATATTGACCTGTATGTTAAACCTATCCTAATGCTTGTTATCATGCAACAGGATGAGAACAGTAGCATGACTGCTAAAAGTTCAATACCAACAGTTCTGGCAGCTAAGGCTTTCATCCAGCAAAACATAACAAAACTGCAAATCAAACGATGTGGTTAAGCAGTTGAACAGAAGACACACAAAAAAGCAATGATCTTTCACTCCTAAGCCTCAGGCTTTTAAGTGCTCTGCGTAAGGCAGGCTGCTCATGGACAGCCTCTGTTACCTGACAGCCTTGTTGCCGTTGAAACTATACATAAAGAAAACAGTTTCCCAGGACTGATTTTGATCTTGCTGACATTGGAATATATCAGGAGTATTGCTAATACCATAACTGGAATAGTTACACAAGCTTAAAACGAAAAGAGGGGTGAGGAGTGGAGGAAGAAGGAGTGTTTGATACCAGACAAAGACACTCAGTGAGCAGTCATCTGCATTCAGTTCAACTTCATGACTCATTTTCTGAGAGTTTTTGAGGGATTTTGTCCAATCCTTCCCCCCTCCCATCCCCCCACTGACTTCTTGGAAGACATGTTTCCTACCCATAAAAAACTTTTCCTCCCCTCAAAATGGAAAAAATAAATCATAAGATGCACATGTTTTTTTCCAGGTTAAGAGCAAGTTTTCAAGTAAGGTAGTCCTGAGGGTTGAAAGTTCAGTTAAAGCAAGATTTTGGAGCAATAAAAACTTTTTAAAATTAAGTATGAAATGTCTAAGGCTGGCGTGATGAAGAAAGGCAGTGAGGTGGCCAACCAAGGTGGCATGTAGTCCTGTTTAGCAACTGACCTGGACTACTAAAGATACAGCAAAGCTCCATGAAAAGACTGGATGGCATTTCCAAGGCCAGCTTGAGTGTCCACAATTTCTGGTAATTTTCAGCCACCCCTGGATAACCCATTTGTAGTAACTGAGAAGGGGAACAGAGCCTTTGCACTTTCAGAAGATTCCTGCAGGCCTTTACCAGGCCCTTTCCCACTGAATTATTACTCTTTCTCTGAATGCAACAGGAGATCCTTGCAGAACTCCTGTGTGCATCCACGCCAAGTCTCCAGCTGTTGAGTTTGTGTGCATTTCTCATACAGCAGTGCTAGAGACAATAGGCCACGGCTCCATCCGTCTCCACCTCTGCAGATGTGACTTTCTCACTCTTACTGCTTGGTTGCTCACTCTTACTGCTTACCCATGCCTTTTTCTCAGTAGGCTGTCTTCTTGGTATTACAGCTCAAGAAAGCACTGCTAATAATCGCTTCGTATGCAGCCTGTTCTGGAATTCATCTCATAAAATGTATAAATTCCACTAGTTTATGGTATTCTTTGAGCTGCAGTAGTGTTGTGTGATTCAGAAATATATTTTAAAGGGTGCTGTGGTTCTGAAGAAACTATTCCAGCGCCAATTCAGCTTTTCAAATTAACAAGTATTTCTCTTTTTTTCAGTCATCCTTGAGATACACAGTCATACTGAATGATGGATCAAAATGTTCTGATTCATGTGCAGGACAGTGACTAACAGATAAACTTTCCTAGATATGAAAACAAAGAACTAGCTTGCGGGTTTTTTTCAGATGGATAGAAAAATGGCAGAGTCTATGTCCTGCAATACACTAATTTGACTTCACATACACACTCAAAAGCTTGGACAGACAAAAATATTTTAATGATGGCTTAAGTGAATTATTGCATCAATAAAAAATCTACTTTTAAAAATTACAACTAACTTGGAAAGTTGGAAAACTTCCACCCAAGGCATTTGTTTTAAAGTTTATGAGCAATATAAACTAAAGAAAGTTGACTACTAACTGATGTATTAGCAATACATGTCCATGCGGACTGCATTTTCAACAGGTGCAGTTATTTACATCTGTGGAGCCTACATCCATCTTAGCCAGGGGCTTCTTCGAGGTAATTTCTTTATTGAAGTGCCAAAGGCAAATATACTGTAGTTAAGAATTTTCTGCTTCTGTTGCTGCAATTCTGTGCTAAATGGCGTAACACTAAGGTCACTATTTTTCTGTTAATGTTATCAATCTTTCAGCATAGTCTGATTTCCTAACACAAAACTAATGGCTACAAACACACACGCACACACACAAGTGAAATAGAATTCATTTTATAGATGTATAGTCATGCTGCAACCCTAACCTGAGCCATCTTGAATATAGTGATGAATATTTATATTTATAGCATTTACACCTATATATGCCCCGGAGCTTACAAAAAACCTTGAGAACAGAGCAAGGCAAGACAGCATCCCACCCTTTAAAAGTGAATCCCAGTGGTTAATATGCATGGCAGACATGCATGGATCAATCTCCTCCCGGGAAAAATACAGCAGTGTTAAAGTGCAGAACTGTTAAATATTTGCATAGTTTTGAAATGAACCAGTTGAGAAAACCTCTTTTTCTTCATCATGAGGATGTCCAAGTTTCCACAATTGTTCCTGGAGCAGTGATGCTTCTGTGTAAACTATTGCCAATGCCGGCAAACGCCTCACTCTCTCTGGACGCTAAACACAACTAGTTTTCCATCTCCTCATCGCTTCCTTGCCCCACCCTTGCCCAGGTGACCCTGCCGCACGCAGTCACTGTCGCCCCGGCACCCAGCGGCGGGGACCCCCTGTCGGGGGCCGTGGGCGGCCGGGGCAGGGCGGGCGACGCGGGGGGGACCCTGTCTCTCTCCCTGTCGAGCCCCTGTCTCCGCGCGGCGTGGCCCAAGCATCCGAGACTGGGTCCGCCAGATCCCCGGTTGCCGGGGCAGGGCTACTTTCCCCTCCCACCCCCGGCGGCTACCGGCCGCGCTGCCATGTGCGGGGCCGTACCGCCGCTGTCATCCACCCCAGCCGGAGGCAGGGAGCCGCCCTGGCCAGCGGCCAGCCCTCTCCTCGCAGCTACCTCCCCCGGCCGGCCGCTCCGCAGAGCGGAATCTTCCTGCCTCCGGTCCTACAAGTCACAGGGCAGAGTAACTCGCGGCAGAGCCGTCAGCAGCCCGCGGCAGCATGTCCGGCACCAAATACGTAGACTCGGAGGTAGGACCACCGGGACATGGGGCCGGGACGCTGCCCCGCCGCCGAGTACCTGCAGCGGCTCGGGCCCCCAAGCTCCCTGACCCGTCGCAGGAGCGGGGCGCGGGGGCGGCTCGGCGGCAGGAGGGCGGACAGCCGGGCACCTGCGGGCAGGGACAGTGGGTCGGGGGAAGACGGGGCACACGTCGCCGGCGGGGCGCGGGGAGGGGGGCTGCTGGCGGCCGTGCGGGAAGGGCGGTATATGGAGAGCAGCACAGCGAGAGCACCGGGATGGAGCGGGCACGGTGATGGCCCTACACGAAGGGCAGTATAGTGGGACAGTATAGTGAGGACAGTGCGGCCAGGGCGCCGTGCTCAGGTCAGCGCGGCGAGGGCGGTGTGACGAGGGCAGC
>VZTH01010117.1:111852-165249 GCA_013397815.1 Aleadryas rufinucha
CAACGACGACGTGGTTAAGGTGAGGGGCCGAGGCGGGACGGCGCGGGGGGCGACACCAAGTCCTGCCGAGGCAGGATACCCGGGCACTGTCAGGGCGGCAGACGCCCGCGAACTTCATCCCTCCACCTGCTACAGGAGGGAACGGGCCAGGGGCTGAGTTGTTTGTTTGTTTGTTTGTTTTAAAGAAAAGGGGGAATAGGCAGGAGAGAGGCGGGCAGCGGCAGGGCAGCCCTGCGGAGCTCCTCGCCCCGATGCAGAGCGGGGCTGGCCGTCTCGGGCTGGCCGCGCTGTCCCGCGGGGGCGCACCGGGCTGGGCTCGCCGCAGCCGGCCGGGGGCCGCGGGGGTCCCGCCGCGGTGTGCGCCCGCAGTCAGCTCTGCAGCCGGGACGTCCCGCCCGGGGCCGGGGGAGCAGGGGGTGAGTTGCGTGACCTTGTGTAACACCGTCGTAAGGATTTTCCTTCCCCGAGGCACGCACATAGGCAGGGCGGGGAGATGTCACAAACCAGATCGCCCTCCCTAAGCCTGACGGGTGCAAAAGAGAGATCCTGATGGCGGTTGGACTTGGCGTCCTTGTTCTGTTATGTTCTCTTTGGTGTTTTTCCTTCCCTCAAGAGATAATAAGCAAGCTAAGCAAAATCTAACTGTGCCCTTGCCTAGAGATTTTGTTCGGGTTTATAAATCAGTTTGACTGTTTTGACAAGTCAGGGTCGATGGAGATTTTTGCTTCAAGTCAGTTTGGTCAGAAAAATCACAGAGATAGGTTTTCTCTTAGAAAAAAAAATTTATAGAGACAAATTTATACAATCCAGGTGTGTTACAAACGAGAGTGTCTGAGATCACATAAAAAATCGTCGACAAGGGTATGGGCAATAGTCAGATTTAATATTAAGCGACAAAGCACAACAAGTTCATTGGCAAGATTCACTTTACTGCTTATAGGACAGCCAAGGCACAATAAGGGAAAACATGCAACAAAACCAAACAAAATCCAGGTCATCAAAACAGAAATGAACTGAGAACTGTCTAGGGATATGTGTGTGTGTTTAGGTGTGTGTGTGACAAAAGACAGTGTGGGCAAGGATGAAGAGGAACAGGGTCTGACAGCTTAACATTCCAACTTAGCAGTACTTCAACTTAACTTATACCCTAAGCCTAACAATTTAACACAGGAAAAACACTTAACTTATACTTAACTTGTAGCTTAAACTTAATTTATAACTTAACAATTTAATAGAGAATAACACCAAGGAGCATTTAACCTAACTTATAACTTTGAAGTTATACTTAGCAACTCATCAGAAGAACAACACTTAGCAACATTTAACTTAGCTTATAACTTACATGTAACAACTTAGCAAAAGAACAATACTTAGCAGCATTTAAGTAAGTTTATAACTATAACTTAACCGTACTCACAAGCCTAACTTAGATACCCAAGGTACTTGAACATCTAAGAAAACAGTATTTTTCTCAGATTTGCTGTAGCACATGCACAGGGGCACGCACATAGACAGGAGCAGTCAGCACAAGCAAGGTGCCTGTGAAAAATTCCCCCCAGAGGTCAGTGAAATACTCACTTCAGATGCTTTTGCATCTTCTGTTGGGCAAAGGATTGGGCCTTGAGGAGTGCGGGTATTGGCTCAGGATACGTCTTGTTTTGGTGATCCTCCAGGTATTGCAAACCTGAGGGTTTGCTAGCTTTGAGAGGCCCCACTCAGAGGGAGATTGCTGGTCACAGCATGCTGCAGTCCAGGAGAGCTCAAAGGGCCACATTTTGGACCACTGTTTATAGGGTCACAAGAGAGTGGGCTGTAGTCATAACAATATTTCATCCTGGTCACAGTTTGGGTGGGCACTTTCTCTGAAAGTGTGAGAATAGGAATTCAGGCAGGAGGAATATTTTTCAAGACTGGTCATAAAGAAAACAGGAGCTTGTTAGCAATTCTTGAGAGCAGTGTTTCTGATAAGCTCAAAAAGATCTGAGCCCAGGTGCTGTTTTCAAAGCCAAAGCCTAACAAGCATTTCTCAAATCACACTGCAGCCTGGAAAGGAGGAGAGGGAAATACACCACTACTGTGTGAAAATTGAGGGCACAAGTCTGGGTTTGTCAGACCCTAGGAAAAATGGGAGCCGCCCAGTCATAGTGGGTGACTAAGCCACTAACTGGCTTGCTTAGTGGCCAGCAGTGTCAGTGTGTGTGCAGTTCACCATGTTTGTTGTAACGAAGATCTGTTATTGAAAAAGAAAAATACCGTATTGTTTCCAGAGCATGAAGAGGGTGAACTCTGGTTCCTGAATGTGTATCTGTAAAATGATTCATGCTATGTGCAGACAATTTAACAAAGTCATGAGTAAATTCAAATTCCAGACTTCAACACAATTTGAAGGTGCTGAATATGACCAGCCATGGTCATATTGCTGGATCCATGCTGAGAATTATCCCTCACAGCAGCCTGTATCTTTAAGGAGTCATATAAAAGGAAAGGCATAACATTTTTATTTGTTTAGAGAAAATTATCTACGTACCTAATGGTACAAAACTGCCTTTAAAATGGTTGGTTTTAAAAGGGAGAGGGCAAATCTTTTTTCTTCTACCCATGGAGGAGCAGCTGAGTAGACCGGGAATGCCAGAGCTCATGAATGGCACTGCATCACAGTTTATTGTGTACATCAACAGAAGAAGTCCCCAGAGAAACCAAACCTTCTGAGGATGAGTCATAGCCCCCAAGCAAGTCAGAATCCTGGTGTCCACAAACCAAACCTTATGAAAGAAAGACCCTGCTAGGAAAAGAGTGAGACCACTGACAGAAAAAAACCCGTAATGGATTTAAAAGAAGCTGAAACATACAAAGCCTGTCCTGCCCTCTCTGCATCCCACAGAGGCAAGGATTAAGGAAGTTTGTTACATTCGGTCTTCTAAAATAAACTTGGAAAATAATAAGTGTAGGAATGGAAAAAACAAGCTTTTCAGTTTGTCCTTTTGAAATAATTGTGGACCAACACATTCATTGAAAAACAGCAAACAGCCAGAATACCAGTTCTGCCTCTGTGTCAGCAAGTGAGCTCCTGGTAGTGAACATAGTCACATCAAGACACAGGAATATACCAAAATGAATTTGATGTTAACTAGACAGGATCCATTTTACATCATAAAGCCAGCAGTATTTGTATGAAATGGCATTGTAAAACAACATTTTCTGTTTTGTTACGAAGATAAATAAGAATAACTGATTTTAAGTATTTCATAGATAGTCCAACCTACAGAGTAGAGAGAGGAATTTTGTCACAATTTGCATTTATTTGAACCCTGTGTTCAGATTCAGTTTATTAGACGTAGCAATAAAATTCAGACTCAGTACCTAGGGGACAGGCTTGGATTGGGGTGAAAATATACAGATTCAGTTCCTGCCTTAGCCATCAGTCCCCTTCTGACACACATCTGCCTCTCTTACTTTGGCTGTAAAACATCCAGGCAGAGTGTAAAAGATGCACTTGTATAACTGAAGGAGACCCCAGTCTTAGTCAGGTACTGAAAGTTAGGGAAAAAAAAAGTGTAGGAGTCCTGTAATGCCAGAAGTGTGGCTCAGGCTGAGCTCAATTTTGTTGAGAGCCATTGCATTTTTCTAGATTCAGAACTTTCTGCTTTTTACCCAGCTTTTTATGCATTTCTTGCCACTTGACTATGAGGCACAACAGCATGGAAGCTGGGGACAAATCAGTCAGCCATGAAATAGAAATGGTTAGACAGAGAATGAGGAATCTGCTCTGTAAGCAGCTCTCTAAAAGGCCTCAGTGTTGTCTGTATTCAAATACTTCCCATAGCACATTTTAAAAATAACCTTCTCTTGTGAGAAGCGAGAGACACGTTCCCTTGATTTGCAACACAGAGCATCTGCACAGCTTCCCCTGCAGCAGATGTGTGGTGCAGGCAGCATTAGGGTTGGGATCCAGGCAAGGGGGAGAAACCCAGTCAAGATCCTTTTATGAAAACTAGACACATGGAGCAGCTTTGCATCAAAGCTGTTGGTGACTTTGCTTATGGTTTGTTTTTGAATTGACTACCAAGTGGAAGCTAAGTGCTGGGAAGATTCCAGAAAAATGGGGCAAATGACTGGATTTCTGTTCAGAGAGGGATGTGAACAAGGCCTTATGGAGCCTGAGGTATGCAGACAGTGGAAGTGACAGCTCTGCACTGGAGGAAGCACAGTCTAGTAAAAATCACCAGAATTTCCTTTTTGTTCCAATTTTTTCAGTGGATACCAGAAAGGAAGGACTTTCTTCCTCGTACAACTGTCCTCATACATCACCTAGAAAGCAGGACAATGTGCACTAGTGGTTCCATTCCATCAGCCACTGGCTTGTGAAAGTGGCTAGTCAGGCAGGAGGTGAGAAGGGAATCTCACAAGGGAGAAACAGCCTCTGTGCACATGGGAGCTCTCCAGGAGTCGTGCTGGTGATTATACAGGTGGTTTGCCATAGTTTTATCTGTTTCATATGTCCTTCACCGGACAGTTCTGCTCTTGGACTTGTGTCCCACAGGTTTTATTTGTGATGAGACACAACAAACAGTGTGGAAATCTTACAGCTTTTTTCTCTCATTCATTCCCCAATGACCTAGGACTCACATGAAGGTGCCTGTGATGCCTAAACAGGACAACNAGTTCAGGCTTTGCTCTTCTTGTTTCCCAACGCAGTATTTGTGTTTTCCAGAGTATGGCTAAATTGCAGCCTTCGAGTTCTAGAGTTCAAACTTTCTCAATGTATCTGTGGTCAAGTCTGCACAGAGTTTACTGAATTTGGAAAATGCAGAGGAGGGAGCCAGTTCTCCTAAAGATTGCTCTTCTCAGTAACTTCCTTGCTGAGAATGGGGACGGACCTTGCAGCCAACCCTGCAAAGTGTAATCCTTTGGGACTAGTGAGGACCAACTGTGCAGTCACATCTGCAGCCAGATTACAGTTTCTTCCTACACTGATGTGCCAGGAAGAAAGGCCTGTGCCTGGTCTACCGTCCAGAACATAATTATTATTTTGTTTTAAACAAGTGGTGTCTTTTTGCTGTTGTATAGGAGTACTTTTTGCTCTGGAAAAATCTTCCAGTACTTGGCTGCAGATGTGAGGATGCAGAGCTTTTGTACCATGTTTTAAAATGTTACGTATTCATGCCTTCCACTTAAAAATAATGCAGTTAAGGGCAATTCAGCTTACTGCAAGGAAAAGTCTGGAATTTTTAGTCAGATGTTGACAAATACTGTAATACTCTTATGTACTCATTAGGGAGGAAAGTATTACTCAGGCATTTTAAAGCTATTTACAATTTCTGCCTTGTAATGAAAAGAGAGGGTTTTTCAAAAGCAGTTTACATTTTATGTAATCTTCCAATATTAAAATTATCTCCTTGTTGCACTGAGCACAGTGTAAGATGCACAGAGAGATGACTAGTCAGAGCACTTCCCATCCCCACACCTGAGAACCTCCTGGACGGAAAGCAGGTGTCACTCCCTGCTCTTTTTGGATGGGAGACCTAATAAGGTGGGCTGTCACTTCCATGTGACAGTAAGTGTCAACCTGGGAGGAATGCAGTTCTGCTCTTCAACATAGTAAAATGGGAGAAAAGTGGAGCTCAATCAGGTGCTATTTCTGAAATAAGGAATTAAGTGAAATTTAATGCAGACCCTTTTTCTTTGTTTTTAGATATTGTTAAAAGTCATGAGAAAATAGATAAATATTTAAGTTTAAAAACAGCCACATAAATATATAGATACACAAATATATGTGTGTTTATGTGTTCTAATCCAAGTTTGTCATCTGGGCTCTTGCTATTTGCAGTGATCAAAGTGAGATGCCTCTGGATACAGATTCACATCACAGCATTGAACCCTAACCATAGGACAGGAGAAGCAGTGCTCTCAGAGGGCATGTTCCTCTCAACTGCTGATGCTTTTAGCTTAGACATGACACCTTACTTGCATATAACAACTAATTAAATGAAATGGTTCTGTAACTCTGTGTCCTATTAACAAGCTATGGGGTTTAGATTTAAAATGCAAGAAAATTTGAATGTTTGACTTTGGCTACCCACAAGATCCAATTCTGTTTCAAATATTTCTTCCAAGACTACTCTAGGAGTAAGAGATTAAAAACTCGAGTCATTATGAATGCTGGTTTATACAAGGTCTGAGCGAGGTTTTAAGAGTTCTGAAAAATAGTTTTCTTGCACATTAATTAGGAGTTCTCAGACGTGGGATTTCTGAATGTCCATAAGATTACAGCTAATAATGGCATCTGTTCTAATGAAAGCTTCTTTCTCAAAAAAATGTGTTTGCATTTAAACTCATGGTATTATTAAAGCCTTATGCACAGCCTTCTTGCTTAGCATGATGAACATGACTCATAATTCCATAGAAGAATGTTCATTTGATGGCCATGGGGGCAGAGCAAATGATTCAGCATGGCTGTTTCTTTTGTTAGAATTTATTGGACACTATCTCAGATTCAGAAGAGGCAAATATTTTTCAATTCCAATACCTTCAGCAGAATTCAGATCATATGTTAGAAAATATTAAGAACAATTTGAATTGATTGTAGAATTCTTAGCCCACTATGTGGATAGAAACACTGTCTTCCGTTGCATAGAGTATGGATATCTAAAACAAATAAACAAAAAATATTGAAATGCAAAACTCTCCAGGGGGAAAAGGGATAATTGTGTACAGTAGAATGGTCTGCCAATGTGGTCCCCAGTGAGGAAATTCGATCTTGGTTGTATTGAAGGCAACAGAAAGAAGAAAATACCAATGAACTGGGGTGATTCTGTAGCACATGTGATCTCTGCAAAACTGAAGACAGATATAATTCTACACCAATATAAGTTTGTATTTCCCTCAGCTCTCAAATACCCTTCTCATAGATGGCAGGATGAATTCTACATCAACAATTAATTTTCTGAGCTTTTTGATCCAGAACTACCATATTTCTTTTCCAGACAAATGACAGTAATAAAACCCATCTTGGACTTAAAAGGGTTGGTTATTTTGAACATGAAAAAGAAATTATGCTATTTAATTTCATTTGATTTATTGGGGAGGCAGGTTTTACCCCATTAGTCTCTTTATATTTTCTTGACAGATTTATTAGGAAAATGTCTTTTGATAGTTTCAAAAAAAATTGAACTTTATGCAATATCATTCATGACAGAAATTATCAGATTAGCAATCAAAAGAAAAAACAATTTCAGTGCCACTGTCCCCCATTTTAATGAGCTCGTGAAATGATAAAATACGATTTTATTTAAGATGAAGGAGCTGTGCTCTAGATGTTAGTGGGGCTGTACAAGGGTGGAGTTTGTTTGTAGTTAAACAAATAGGAACTGATAAATTCAACTTCATAGATAAGAAGCAAGAAGACATTCTCACAGCTGAAGGTGAGAGCATCACATTCTCTGTCCAAACTCCTGCTGTGCTGAGTTTATATTCTGAGTTCCAAAAAAGCCTGTAGGAGTCTCATAGATGGATTGCAACATTTCCTCTGTCAACTTTGAAATCCGTTCTTGGAATTCAAACAGATGCTACAAAAATTAATCACTTTTCCCTCAAGATCAGGATCTATCTCCTGTAGAGCTCAGCCATAAAGTCATCAACTGTTTTATGAAGTCCAAGTTCATGTATTACAGAAAGGTTTGGGTTGGAAGGGACCTTAAAGATCATCCAGTTCCAGCCCCACACCATGGGCTGGGATGCCACTCACTAGATCAGGCTGCTCAAAGCACCCCCAGCCTGGCCTTGAACACTTCCAGGGATGGGGCATCAGCAACTTCTCTGGGAAACCTATTCCAGTGCCTCTCTTAGGAATTTCTTCCTAATATCTAATCTAAACCTACTCTCTTCCAGTTTAAAACCATTCCCCCTTGTCCTGTCACTACATGCCCTTGTAAAAAGTCCCTCTATAGCCCACTTTATGTACTGCTCTAAGAGCCTTCTCTTCTCCAGACTGAACAACCACAAGTCTCTCAGCCTGTCTTCACAGAGGATGTGCTCCATCCCTCTAATCATCTTTTTGGCTCTCCTCTAGACTTGCTTCAACAGGCCCATGTTCTTATCTTGGAGGCCCCAGAGCTGGACACAGTACTCCAGGTGGGGCCTCATGAGAGCAGAGTGAGAGAATTACCTTCCTCAACCTGCTTCTTGTGATGCAGCCCAGGGTGCTGTCAGCTTTCTGAGCTGCAAGCCAGATCATACTGAGCTGCTCATCAGCCAACATCTCCAAGTCCTTCTCTGCAGGGCTACTCTCAATCTAGTTAACACCCAGCCTGCATTTGCGCTTGGGACTGCCCTGACCCAGGTGTAGGACCTTTCACTTGGCCTTGTTGAACTTCATGAGGTTCACATGCACCCAGCTCTCAAGCCTGTCAAGGCATCCCTTTCCTCCAGTGTGTCAGCCTCACCACACAGCTTTGTGTCATCAGCAAACTTGCTGAGAGTGCACTCAATCCCGTCGCTGTTTTCATGCAGTTTATGACAAGAGCAGAACTATAAAATATCTTGATTTTTGTGAAATACTAAAGAAATATCTTATATTTAAGGATCAGTAACTTAAGATCTTCCATAAGAAAGACAATCTTCTAACAGTACAAATGCAGGGGCAAGGTTTTTTTTAAAGGAAAAGAGAGGCAGCTGGGCATCACTGCACACTCACTGTCAGCAATGAGCATTGTTCAGGTAGAAATGAGAGAAAAGGTGAAAACAAGTTATACAGACTTGCAAAAAAGAATTGCAGTAGCTAACAGGTGTGTGTTTATTGGTAGTATACATAGTCAAGAGTCTCCTCTCCTTAGACTCCCTTCACAAACTATAAAGAGGAAAAAGTAGTTTCCAGATCAAATTAACCTCCAAAGGTCCCTGTTTCTCCATGCAATACTAAAGAGTCTGAGATCAATATGTTTCTACTTCCCATTTGTGCCTAAATTTAGGAGTGATGAAGCTAGACCGAGTTCTAAAAAGTTATACTTAATAGCAGTTTTTTACCTTAATAGCATCTAAGCATGCAATAATAAAACATAAATATTTTATATTTATAAAATAAAGTATAATTTAAAATATAAAATCAGTTTACAGGATGTCTTTACTTTTATTAAGGTTTTTGTATTCAGCTTAACTGCAGGCCCCACTGAAATAAAGGAAAAAATTCCTGTTATGTTTAGTGTAGTCAAAACTTCACACTGGTGAAGTGGTGGTGTTCACGTTCATAAATACACCTCTTAAACATACAGACAGACAGACGTGGGGATATACATACATGTGTTAGGGTTCTGTGCTAAAATAGCTGTATTAAACAAGGAACATGAACCAATTAGTAAAAACAAAGAAAGTTTCTGAAGAGTGTCTTTTTGGGAAAGCTTCAATAACCTCCCAGCAGCCCAGTTTCCAGGGAGGAAAACAGTAATTTTATTTTCTGACTGCTTAGTCCAACAACATCAAGACATTTGTCAAGGAACTGGCTGACACGGTATCCCCACCTGCACAGGAAGTTTTGCTGTGTTGCAGAGGAGTGCAGATCTTTCCTTGAAGCTTCTTATCTTTCCTTCTGCCAGCCTGTATTGGAACAGGACGGGCAAGTGTTTCAGGAAGAGGTCTCTAGAGAACAGCTGGTTGCTACAGTGCTGACCCATTGGCATCAACTGCATTTTTCTCACTAGTAGTTCCATAGATTTTGGTGAGCCTGCCCATATGATGAAACAAAGCCCATCAGCAGGCTTTTCTGGTATGTAATCAGCATGGGCAGGGAGCAGGAGGTTGTTCTCTCAGTAATTAGTAACGGGGTTTTTTTTTGCTTTTCTCTATGATTTTCAGTTTGTGAAATGGTGATCTGCAGTTACCCCCATTTCTAAGTCATGGCATCATTTACACATTTTCATAATGCATTTCAGTATTTGTTACACGTGCAGTAGGACATGTGGCGCAACCAAACTGGTTTTCTTCTCTGGCTAGAAGAGTGCAGTCCTTTAATTCTGCTTTCCAACATGAATATCCGTGTTTGTTAAAGCATTGTTTGCTTTTCTGGCATAATCTGTAGCACTCAGGAAAGATTCACTGTTTCCATTAAGAAATGTGCCAGCAGAATACTTTTCTTGCCATATTGTGGAAAGCAGGCAAAGAGAGACAGGAAAGGTAAAGCAAATTCATTGGTCAGTTTGTACAAGTAACTGGGGTGCAACAGTTCTGCTTGCTTGTTTATGCTTTTGTTCACTTCGGAAATACTTATTTGTCATTTTCCTGCGCTTAACACGCCTTACACAACAGCTCTGGTCCTAGCCCTCTGCTGTCATGGCCTCCTTTTTTTTTTTTTTTTTTGCAAAGGAGCAACTATTGTGCCTTGTGATCTGGCCAGTCCCCAGAAGAACAGTGTGCTCTGAAGACAGAGTTCAAGGTTGACAAGCAAAGCCTAATCGTGCTGCAGCCCAGCTTGGAGGGACTCTTGGGGTTCCCTCGTTAGATGCTTCCCACCGATACCAAGATTCAAGGAGATTTCTTGTCTTGTAATGGAACGGAACACTGCTAGATGTTCATGTTTTGTAGTCACCATGCTTTAGCTTGAGGTTTATATAAACACCGTGGAACAGAAGGAGTTTTGGCTTTAGTAAACAGCTGAGATCACCTAATGTTTGCTGTTGCAACCTGATTAGTGAGGAATTAGACCATCTAGGAATCATGAAGCTCTAGGTTTTCAGGAACAAAGTACCAGCTTCCCTACATAACTACAGGTAAATATTTGCCAGATGGAGCTAACACAGTGCTCTTAAAAGGGTGCATGAGTCTCTGGGTGTCTGGGAGGGAAGGGAGAAGAGCAGCTTTTCTCCTCTAAGTCCCAACATCTCCCCATCCTCTCTCCAGCAGATTCAGTTGAAAGAGTATAAACTTTTTCACCATCTTCTGTTAAACTGTGGCAGTGGTCATGACAAGCATTAGCATATGTGGTAATGTGGTATTCCAAAGGATCAAGGAAATATGTAAATGTTTAACTAGCATCAGTGGTTTAATAGAAAGGTTGTGAGTTTATTGCTTAACTTTTTTTTCAGCTGCTGTGATGCCTTTCTTCTCCAGGCACTGTAACTGGCAATTTTTAAATTCCAAATAGTATGTGGAAGTACAAAGGTAATAATAATCTCATGCGTACACATTTTCTTATTTTTAATAATACACACCACAGCCTTCTCCAACATAAGGACAGGGTTGCACCTGTCTGTAACATCACCTCCCAAATGTGACCCATGCCATAGAAAAGCTTGTCATTTTGTGATATTTTATACATTTTCTTATGTTGAATGTTTCTTTAAAGGACATTGAATATATTTGGGAATTTTACAAATTGCATTTATTGCAACAAAAAAACCCCACCATATCTGCTTCAAGTCTTGGCAACGACACGATTTAATACAGTGAAACAATATTATACTTTACAGTCTTGGAATCAGGGAAAACCTCTTTAAAAACAGCCCAGGGTAAGCAGTAAAGACAGTTTCCACACCCTGTGCATAAAAATGTAAAGAAAACTAGCTTATGACTCTTTCCTTTATACATTCAGCCTAGACTTTAGCCCTGGTCTGGCAGAGCATGTAAAACATATTGACATCAGTGGGACAGTTCACATTTTTCATGTTGTGTGCGTATTTAAGTGTTTTGCCTGACTGGATATATTAGTGATCAATCAAGAGAGATACAGTAAGGATCTAAGCATCCTTTTACTGACTCCAAGAAATATTGAAAGCACTCAAAAATGTAGGCATCCTCATCACTTGTTTGGGTTCCTCTGGAGTGGAGTAGGGGTGGTGCCTGGCTGTGTGAACTGTATGCTGTGAGCACAGTGGCAGCATGTGGCTACCACTCACAAAGATATGAATCATGATGGTTAAAATCACAGAAATGTAGGTCAAAGCCTAATGCTGGTGGTCTTAATTTTTTTTTTCTGACAGACCAAGCACAGTAATTTTTTTCTCTGTAATGACTATTGCAAACCTCAGAGAACAAACTTTTGAGAAGCACAACTGGTAAGTAGGTGACTTGAGGCTGGGATTTAATATACCTTTCCAGCCTGCCAGCTTTTGATACAGAGGGACTTGAAGTGACAAGGTCAGCAGGTCAACTAATTTCATACATGTGGCATATATTATTGAATCAGATGATAACTTCACACTGTTAAGCTTTTTTAATTAATAGTTCTGATCTTTAAATAGACATTTTCCCTCTCTTGTAAATAAGTCTTGTAAATAAATCCCATACCATTTCCCTTTCTTGTAAATAAATCTGTTTTAGAATCAAAGCAGGTTCCTTAATTTCCTGATAGTTTAATAAACATGTGTAGAGCAAAAGAAGCTGCATTAATTCTCATAGCAAATCAGACAAAAGCTTCAAGCAATGTAAAAACTGGCTTTACCAAACTGAATAGTAGGAAACAAAGAATAGCTGAAGTCAGGAAGTGCATTGTAGGCATGGAACAGGAGTTGATAGTGTTTAATAGTTTAGTCTGAAACAGAAGGCTAGAGCGAGTTATTAGCATCCTTTAGAGGGTCAAACCAAATTTCCTGTACTTCTCTCCTGTCGCAAGTGAACGTGCATGTATTTTCACCAGCTTGGCAACTGCCTCAGTGTGATTTCACAGCACACCCTAACAGCTCTGGAGGAACAAACTACACGATGAACATGCAATCTACTAAACAAGACGTGTGCCTAATCTAAGAAAGCCTTTATGTAGATAAAACAACAGTTCACAGATCTACATGCACGTGATGCTTTGGCAAAAGTGACCTTGAGAACAATACCCTAAAAATGTTGTCTTACACTTGCAAGACAGTTAGATTCATTATCAGAAATGAGAGCGTCTTCCTTCTGTAGGATCATATTTCTGGGCACTTCTCTTTCTCCTGTCAGTCCTATTTTTACTTTACTTAGTTCAGTTGGACTCCCTTTATCAGTCTGATGACACTCACTGTCAGTGAGTGCTACTGAGCTAAAAACCAGAGGAGAGTAGTAAGAGGGACTGAGGAGGGAGTGAGTAATCTGAGTGATGTAAATGTAACCCATAGCAAGGCAAAATGCATCCAGTCACCTGTTCATCCTGTGGCCTGTGGAGAACTGATCCCTACAAGTTGAAATCAGGATCCTTCATGGGAGTGCTTTAATGCAGGAAGAATCTGAGTGATAGCTCAGTTCCTGCAGCATAAGGACTTACATGTACTGCTTGAAGAGTGAAATAAATAGTGTTTCCCAGGCAGTAGTCTGTTAGCACATGAGAAGTAGAAGAGCCCAGATTACCTCAGCTCCTTGCCTATCTTTGTATAGGCACTGCTGCAGGTAAGTCTGGTTTTGGACACCACCGCAGAGGTTCATGTGCCAGGCGTATGGCATGGACTTTCTTGGCATGTACATAGTTTCATAATGTTCTTATGGCTTTTAGGAAGATAACAGCTTCCTTTTAACACTGTATTCAGCTAAGAGTTTGAGTTGTCAGGCCATTTTTCTGTCTTTTCACTCACAAGTTCTTTTATTCAAACTGGAGTAATGTGAAATGGGACTTGAGGAATAATGAAATGGGCAAAGACATAGTACTGTGACATCAGCTATCAGTCCTACAGGGCCATCTCTTCTACTTCTGTGCATTGGTAGAAACATTCTGAGTGCTGTGGAAATTGCTCCAAAAAAGTAACCTCTTGATAATTACTGGTGTCACGAATACATCGCCATTATCTCACAGACAGATTGATTCCTGAGTACTTTTAGGACAACTGTGTATGACTTGAGCTGGGAAATCCTGACCAAAGATATATCATAATTGTTCTAATATTAGCATCATCTCCTGGAATGAGGACAGGGCTGTCCATCTGGAAATGTTATATGGCATGACTGTTCTGTCAGCTCCCCAGCTCTCCATGGACATTTTGTTGAACACAACAGGCTAAAAATATTAGGTACTGACAATCACAGTTACAGAAAGTTTACTATTTGATTTGAAAACCAGTGAGTTTATTGGCTTCCATTTTCCATTTCATTACAATGAATTATTTTGAAAGTAACCAAATTATGGGCCAATCTTGCTATATATTCTAAAAATTCTAGAAAATTCAGAATAAACTATGGTTTCATTTTGCATGCCAAAAAAATGCATTTTTGATAAAAATAGGTCTCACTTGGCTAAATTAAAGATAGAACCATGAAAAGGCTGACGGAGTTCAATGCAAACTTGAATCAAGGCATCTAATATTTGCCTTATCAGCCAGTTGAAAAAATACGGGATGGACTCCACTACAACTGAACTGAATATAAAAGGACTTTAGGTATGACACTGACTAGCGCTCGATGCTTTGAACTTCTGTGATGGCTGTGTTGCCTCTGCCAAGGATTACAGCAGCAGCTTGTGGGAAGCATGCAATAAATTGCCAAAAATTTTATAATAAGAGGGCTATGCTCAACCCTGTAGTCCTTATGTAGTAATATTTTTGAGAAGCAACTTTCTTTTGCTGTCATCATCCTGGGTTTTGCCATCACCTGGATATTTTTATTATCTGATTTCAAGGAAAATGTTGATAATAAGCCAAGAACACCCATTCACTTTGAAAATGAGCTAACATGGGATGTGGCTACAATGCAAAGTTTGCTTCTGAATAGCTGCAGAAACAGTTTGTATAAGTATGCTTGCTTGTGTATTCCAAAAAGAAAATATACTCTGCCAATGCAGTCTGCCATAGGTTTCTGTGGAGATGAAGTTTCAACCCAAATGCTACCTTTAGGTTTGATGGTGATGATGATGATGAATACCCACCCCAGAGAATGACTTTCAGATCACTAGAACCTAGTTCAGAGTAGCAGAAAAAGAGAAGGTTTATAGTTTGCATGACAGGATGTCTAGAGAGAAGCACTGGCAGAGAGAGTAATGTGAATATGTTCAATTAAACCAGCCTGGTGTTAGGCATTCAGGATGTTGGATATCACAGATGATTCAGAAATTTCCTCTCAAGGACTTTCCAGCCATTCCCATAGATTGTGCCTAGACTGTCTTTTGCTTGTAATTATCTTTTTTGTTTAAGAAGCTGGAAAGTCCAGTGGTTTTATAATATTTTTCCCTTTATTAGTAACTGATGTCTGGAGGTGATAAAAGATTCAACAGGAGAGAAGAATGAGTTATTTTCAGTTATTATGTTTATTTTTGATTAAAAGAAGTGATTGTGAGNAGATCAATGCAAACTTGAATCAAGGCATCTAATATTTGCCTTATCAGCCAGTTGAAAAAATACGGGATGGACTCCACTACAACTGAACTGAATATAAAAGGACTTTAGGTATGACACTGACTAGCGCTCGATGCTTTGAACTTCTGTGATGGCTGTGTTGCCTCTGCCAAGGATTACAGCAGCAGCTTGTGGGAAGCATGCAATAAATTGCCAAAAATTTTATAATAAGAGGGCTATGCTCAACCCTGTAGTCCTTATGTAGTAATATTTTTGAGAAGCAACTTTCTTTTGCTGTCATCATCCTGGGTTTTGCCATCACCTGGATATTTTTATTATCTGATTTCAAGGAAAATGTTGATAATAAGCCAAGAACACCCATTCACTTTGAAAATGAGCTAACATGGGATGTGGCTACAATGCAAAGTTTGCTTCTGAATAGCTGCAGAAACAGTTTGTATAAGTATGCTTGCTTGTGTATTCCAAAAAGAAAATATACTCTGCCAATGCAGTCTGCCATAGGTTTCTGTGGAGATGAAGTTTCAACCCAAATGCTACCTTTAGGTGTGATGGTGATGATGATGATGAATACCCACCCCAGAGAATGACTTTCAGATCACTAGAACCTAGTTCAGAGTAGCAGAAAAAGAGAAGGTTTATAGTTTGCATGACAGGATGTCTAGAGAGAAGCACTGGCAGAGAGAGTAATGTGAATATGTTCAATTAAACCAGCCTGGTGTTAGGCATTCAGGATGTTGGATATCACAGATGATTCAGAAATTTCCTCTCAAGGACTTTCCAGCCATTCCCATAGATTGTGCCTAGACTGTCTTTTGCTTGTAATTATCTTTTTTGTTTAAGAAGCTGGAAAGTCCAGTGGTTTTATAATATTTTTCCCTTTATTAGTAACTGATGTCTGGAGGTGATAAAAGATTCAACAGGAGAGAAGAATGAGTTATTTTCAGTTATTATGTTTATTTTTGATTAAAAGAAGTGATTGTGAGTCTTTTCTTACAGTATAAGCAATATTTACCCTGAGTATACATATATTCACTCCTTCCAGCATGCTGGAAGTATAGTTCCAGCAAGGTACTATTGCCTAAGTTTCTGAGTTGCTGGCCCATGTCATACTTACCTTGCTCCTGTAAATCTTCACTTTTGGCAGCATTATTATCTCACTTTGGGATCCAGTCCCAGGAATGCAAATTATTTTTTTCTTTCATCTGATTTAAACAGCCATTTATTTTCTTGCAGAGGAATAGTGTTGTGATGTTCTCTTTCTTGTTGTTTGCAGTGCCTATACAGTTGGTTAGGCTAACTAAATTAAATATCCCGTATTGTGGGTTTTATCAAACACGTCTGTGTGACATGGAGCTGAACCATCATTGCAATTCTGTTAATTTTCTTATAGAAATGTTATGACAATTAAGCTTCCTGAACAGCTCAGTATTTCAACAGAGAATGCTAAAATATGCCTGTTGGAATGGACTGCTTCCTTAGGTGACTTTTTGGATGATTTATGAATAGTCAAAACTATGAAGTATGATTCTATTCACCTGGTCTGTCCCTGAAGTAGACCATAAGGGCACTGCATACCTTAGGGCTGTAGGAGATGAGGAAAATATATTCAGTTTTGTGGAAAACTGCAATGACTAATCATTGAGGCTCCCTGTTAGTCACTGGGAAAAGGTCACTGAAGATTCATGACTTAAATCATGGCTTATAATAGGTTGAATCATGTTGGGATGTAGGAAGTAGATGCTTCATGTTTTCTTGCAGGAGACCAGAGCTCTCCAGGAAAGGTGTTTCTCAAATACACCCTTGATGCGAAATGTCTGACTGACCTGACTTTGTGTTCTTTGCTGCAGATCGATTTTGAAGATGTGATTGCTGAGCCAGAGGGAACACACAGCTTTGATGGGATTTGGAAGGCCAGTTTTACCACCTTCACTGTAACGAAATACTGGTTTTATCGTTTACTGTCAGCAATCTTTGGTATTCCTATGGCTCTCATCTGGGGCATCTACTTTGCCATTTTGTCATTCCTGCACATCTGGGCGGTGGTGCCGTGCATAAGGAGCTACCTGATTGAGATCCAGTGTATTAGCCGTGTCTATTCCATCTGCATCCACACGTTCTGCGACCCTCTCTTTGAGGCCATAGGCAAAGTGTTCAGCAGCATCCGAGCCACAGTACGGAAAGAGATCTGAGGGACATTTCAAGGAGAGCCATCAGCCTAGGAAGGGGGTGAAGGTTTTGTGTTGTTTGGAGTGTTTTGGTGCCAGTTTTGTGTTTCTCAAAGCAACATACAGCAACTGGTGGTGGACTGGCCCAAAACAAAGAATCACTTGCTCAGTTTCTTTTTCTACAGTTCATTCTTACTGGACTACTTGCCTTTTTTTTTTTTTCCTTTCTTTTGCATTTTTTTTCCCTGCTTTGGTCTGCCTTTTAAACTAACCTTAAAGGGCTGTTCTTCCATGCCAGCTGCATATCATTTTGCTGGCTGTTCAAGTCAGAGATTGAAGTGTTGTTGGATGCCTTTTTATCTTAGCCTTCATTCCTTGTGGGATAAATCCACAGTGATACTGAAGAATGACAAAAATGCTTTCCAACACTATAAAGCCATTCATTTTATTGTGGCTAAAGAGTGCAGAGCTATCGCAGCAGAATGAACGTGACCAGCTGGCAGGTTTTAGCAGAATGTTCTTTTACAATTGGATTATCAGTTGACTGCAGCTATTTACAGTCATGGTCAGATATTGTGCAGTATGAATAAATTAGTTAAGTAAACATATTATTGAACTAGCGTATGTCCTGAAAATTTAACATTTCGTCAGGCTGGAGACATTGACGCGTAAAAGCTTTGGTCGGTGCCTTTCTGTCTCATTCTCTCTTGGAAGTTTGCATCCAGCTATTTCTCAACCTTTGCTAGGATTGCAGAAGCAAACTGCAGTTGAGAGCTAAAATTGGTCATTATGGAAATGTTTTCCTGACTGTGACTTACTACACATCCCTTAGCAAGCATTTAGGTGTTTATCTCATTGGCATCTGGTGTATTTTTGCAAATTATTAATATAAATGCATATTGCAGGTATGTCAGAGATAATTCTGAGCTAAAAGAAAAACGAAGGAGTGCCTAACAAGCCACAGGAGGCCAGGGAGGAGCTGCCCCTGTGAGAAACTCTTCTACAGCTTTCAAAACTCGCCTATCAGCAGAAGTCAGCCTGCCACTAGCACACAGATTGTTTTCAGGATGCTTTGCTGAGTCTAAATTTATCCATCACAAGAGATACTTTAGAATCTTCACATTTTTGTGTTGCTTTGTTCATTTTTAGCTGAGCTGCCACATTAGGAAGTCTTAAACAGAGGGTGTTGTGTGAAACTACCGTGTTGCAAAGTGGAAGGCCTCAGTAGCAGGGCCTTTGTGACATGTTCTGATGCTGTGACCTGCAAGAGCTTTTTGCCCTCATGACAGTACTGTGTTCAGAGATGCTCTCTGCATCCTCATTGGTTTGTGTGAAGCCTTTGTAAAAATAGCTGTGAGGCTAATCAGCTTTATTGTAAACCGAGCTGGGGTCTGAGCCTGCTCCAGCTGGAATCTCTAGCAAACAAGTTCTTGACCTGCAAGAGTGCAAAATTTGGCCCTTGGAATGAACATGGAGCTGTCTGGTACACCTACAGCTTTTTTATTTAACGCTGATATTTCACATATTGCTTTACCTAACATGGAAGTGCCTTCCATTCTATTTCTGCCAAAGCATTGAAAACTTTAGGAAATGCTGCATTTTTAAATGGGGGTGGGGGAGGGAAAAGGGGAGAGGGTGCACAAAAAATTTACAAAGCTATTAACTACTATTTGCATTTAAAACAGACACTGGTATGGATATAGTTTTATCTTTTTCTATGTACATAATGAAGAGTGTACTATTATAGATATTTTCAGTATTAAAAACAACCAAGATTGTAAACAAGAAATATTTTATGTTTTTATGAGGAAAATCACTCTGAAGAAAACCTTCTTGATTTACCATATAAACTGTATATCCTGAAAGATGTCTGTTCACTTAGAGTTCTTAGTCTCTAATCCAAATACATTGCTGATCGAAACATTTACATTATTGCTATAAGCTTACAGATATAACTGACACCTTTTTTAAAAATTCTGCATGTACATTAAAGACTACAATAAAAAGATGCATAATGGTAGATCCCGTCTGACTTCTTTTTCCTTGAAAGTCATGTGGACAAAAATTGTTTAAAGCATTCTTTGTCAGTCCAGTGGAAACAGGATTTTTCCTAATAAAAGCTCATTAGCCTTAACATTTAATGTATGGAAATAGGGGAATGACAGCTTTTATTCAGCCATGTATAGACGTAACTTGTGACAGGACAGTTCATTTCTATGGGTTTGTTGCACAATACCTGTCACACTTACACAAAAGCCCAACAAAACATACTATTACGAATGGTCTACAAATCTCTTAACCGTATTTTAATGTTCAAATGGCAGATACCAAATAAATGTAGTCCATCATATGTTTTCCAATAGCAGAATGGTGTATTTAACAGCACTTAATAGGCCAGTGGCAGCAAATTGTATGTTGAACTGGACTATGTGAGAAAATGTAAAAGATTTTAAAAGGGAGGTTGTAATGTGAAAGAAAAGCAAATACACCTTCACTATTCAAAAATATCTTGCTTTTGAAAGAGCCTGATATATTCAGGCTTAACTGTTTATACTATCGTGACTCCAAGGCTCTTCATGGGAGAGATGTGCAGATTCACACTATGGTTGCACTGTCCCTGGTGCTTTGCTGAGCAGCAGTCACGGGGCTGTGCTGTGGCTGGATCCGCGCTCCTGCCATAACACTTGGGACCATAGCCTAGATACACCCCATAGCAAGATCCAGGTTTGTCAAGTAAAGGGTTGGACATTAGGTGTTGGACAGTGGCACCAGGCAATTTCCTTTCTTGGCTGTAAATGTGGTGTAGACAGCCTCACTCTGCTAGATACAAGTCAGTGTCATAAACTGCCTCAGGACCTGTGCATTCAGGTGGGCTCAATATAAGTTTTTCCTCCTACCAGAAAATTTTTGTGGTTGTAATTGGTCACTGCTCTCATCCTCTGAGTCACCAGTTTTTAGATTTTGCCATGTAGTCTGAACTGTTTTCCTGAGAGTAAGTATGGGGTAGGTGGGCACTTCAAACAAAGTGGAGTACCCAAGTATTGAGAGAGTGTGAACTGTCTGCCTGTGTGGTTGATCCCTCTGAATTTGACTGAGAACTAAATACAGAATAATTTTTTAAAATATACTTATTGGAATGAAGTTACAACAAAATATAAAGACAAACCTTAGGCTTTTAATAATGATGGAGAATTTCCATACCTGCACCTAAGCTACCTTTTAACCCTCTCTTATGTCAAACTGGAGCTGTTCTATGTTCACTTGTTTGCTTTCATTGCCTTGTGTGTCTGCTGCATCCTTTTGTTTCCTCATGTCCTGAGGAGCAGGAAAGAAGCCCACAATAAAAGTCTTTGCTAAGATAGAACACTTTTGTTTTCCTCATTTATGTCTTACAAACCTTGACTTTTTCATTTCATGTTATGTGACACTGGGACACCGTGTGACATGGGTTATTTCTATCTTGCTCTCTTCTGTAGAACTTTTAATTAAAATTTCAATTGTATAGTACAACTAGCACATCCTGTCTCCAAGATGCTTTTCTCTGTTAGGGCTTTCTGAAGGCACAGTGGTAAAATGTACATTTGATAACTGTGACAAATATAAATGCACAGTATTCTCACTAAATTTGTAACTGCTGTTACTAAGCAGTCTATATATAAAAAACAGTGTGGCCAGCAGGACTAGGGAAGTGATTGTTCCTCTGTACTCAATACTGGTGAGGCCACACCTCGAGTGCTGTGTCCAGTTCTGGGTCCCTCACTGTGTGAAAGTCTTTGAGGGGCTGGAGTATGTCCAGAGAAGGACAATGAAGGTGGTGAAGCACCTAGAGAATGAGTCCTATGAGGATCAGCTGAGGGAGCTGGGTTTGTTTATCTCAAGGAAGACCTTATCTCTCTCTACAACTGCCTGAAAGGAGGTTGCAGCCAGGTGAGTTCGGCCTCTTCTCCCAGGCAGCCAGAGACAGGACAAGAGGAAATGGTCTCAAGATGCACTAGGGGAGGTTCAGATTGGACATTAGGAAGAATTTCTCCACTGAAAGGGTGGTCAAGCATTGGAACAGGCTGCCCAAGTAAGTGGTAGAGTCACCATCCTTGGAAGTGTTCAAGAAATGATGACGTGGCACTTAGTGTTATGGTTTGGTTGATGTGGTGGTGTTTGGTCAACAGTTGGACTCGATGATCCTTGAGGTCTTTTTCTCAAGGAATCTTAATGATTCTGTGATTCTAAGGATGGCACAAGTGGGAAGACAGTGATTAGACTCATTACAAGCCTGTGCCTTCTCTCATAGTCAAAGCACATTTTAGTGTTGATTCAAGACACAATCCACAGTGCCTAGGCTCAGTTCTAGTAGGTGATTTGCTTTTGTTCTGAGAACCTGAATTTCCTTGGCCCATAATTGTCAGTAAAACTCACTGAAAGGGTGCCCAGGTTACACATACATACTGCAGGGAGGTATCAACGAGGTGTTACTCTATCTGACCTTTTCCTGTAGGAGCTGGAGATGAAAAATGCTCTCAGGGATCCCTAACAAGTGCTGGGAAATGATGTCTCTCTGAGGCTTATAGTCTAACATCTGACTCCTTGAGACAGGTGATTTAAACTCCTCTCACTGCACTCCCAGGTGTAAACTTCAGCTGTTCACCACTCAGTATGCTGACTACTATGAATCAAATTTTTATAAGACTGATTGTGTGCTCTGCAGGAACTAACCATAGACACCTGATGTGGCAGGATGGCATCCAACAGGAGCCAGGTCACCTTAAAGGCACTGCCTGAGCTGTGTGACACCATTGTTGATCTCAAGATTTTCCCTTCTGTCAAGTGGTTATCAGTGTAGAGAGGAATAAAGGCATTATGGTCTCCAGTTCTGGCATTTCTAGAGATAATTCTGTTTTTCAGCTTGAAACACTAGCAATATAGGCTGAAGGCTGTTCTGCAGGCTGACAGAAGCTCTCAAGAGTTGTGTTGGCACCCAGGGACTAACTTAGATATAAATCTGTCATAACTGTGACCTTCTCTGTGGCCAGCGCGGCACTTCTCAGTTGATCATATCTCTGAACCTTTATCCAGGATGTGGAATACCCCTGCAGTGCATCTGGGCACTGACAGTCTTTTTATTTATTCAAAGCTTTTTATTCAAAGCTAGAAAATGCTTTACACCAGAGGATTCACTCAGAGTAACCTTAAAGGATGAAGGACTCTATAGTTGTATAACTTTTTGGCAACTATCAGAATATAGGCATTCATCTGTGACTGTTAGTCATCAAAACATTCAGCTTGCTGATCTCCAGCAACCAAAGCTCCAGATGTAGCTTGCCCAGATGTCCATGTTGCCAGAAACCCTACTGGCAGAAAATCCCGTGTGAAAAAACTGACATGGAAACGAACTAGTTGGTGCAATGAAAAAAAAAATCTCCTCAAAAAAGAAGGTATAGTCTATACAGAGAACAAGTGGATGAGAAATCTCAGATCTGCCTCTCATATTCAAGGAATGATGCAAAGCTGTGCACAGCAGACACACTTCCATCTGAAAGGGATGAATGGAAATTTCTGAAAGGAACAAAAGGAGTGGGATGACTCTTCATACCTTTTTTTCAGTTCCTACCTCTAACTTTTTGCAGATAAATTCTGAACCAAAATAGAATCATACAGAAGAACAAATATGAACAGTGCAGTGATAGGCACCCAGAGACAGCAATAACGAAGGCATTAATGTATCATTAGGATGTGCAAATTCCCACTTAAGTGTGAGTTGCCTTGAGGGGAAATCACGGTAGATGTGGTCAGATAGATTTATATTTAAATGCACAGGTAAGTCAGATCAGAACTTACCTTGGATGCAGTATGTATGATCAGATTCCCACAACAGGAGCCTGGCTGGGCAGATAACAGGCCCGGTGGCTGCTTTCCATCCTTGAGAAGGGATCAACTGGTAAGCAAGCTAGGGACCCTGAGCTGTCGGCAGCAGTCAGACTCATGTTTGAAAACCCTCTGCATGCAATCCCAAAGCCCAGTCCAAATGTGTTGATGGGTGATGCATACTGTGTGTTTCCTGTGGTAAGCATTTAGTGCCTTTCCAGACCGCTCACTAAGAAAGAAATCTTCTGTTGTAGTCTAGATTCTTTGCAGGACAGTAAATATCCCAATAATAGGCAACTGAATAGAGCATATCAGTTCTTGAAGGTTTAGACGAATGCCTTTGACATTTGTTCATACTTTGCCAACTCCTGATTTTTAATATTCTGGCTTGTACGGTATTTTATCTCCTTATTTCATGATGTGTAGACTCCCATTCAAATGTTTCAGACATTTGTCAATTCAGCTGTCTTCTCTTAACAAAAGCAGGTGTTCTTACTCTCTGCTAGGCAATGATTAATGATTCAACTACGTTTGGAAGCAGCTAGAATTCTGCCAGTTTCATTTCATTTGTGCTGAAACAGTCCAAAGAAACCCATGAAACAGAGATGCTTAGGGATAAAAAACTGGAACAGTTTGTCATATTTTAAATTTAGCAGGATTTTGGTCTGAACCTGAGTGTCTTTGGAGCATCATCTATATAGATATAAAAATTCCTTTGTATGTGTCTAACAAATATCCTTTGAAGGAGACCACTGGAAATACAGATTTAGTCCTCTAGGTTGCAGAATTGTCTTACCAAATAACAGTATTCAGCACGGAGAGGTTAAAGCCAGCACTGCCCCGCTATTCAGTATAGGAAGGAAAGCCTTTCTGTTGCAGACTTCTCAAAAAAACTTGGACTTCTCCATGTATCAGTTTACTCCTTCCTGGCTGAGAGACTAAAAATTTTACAGTTGAAACTGTGCTGGTGGATACTCATCCAAAATGAATTAAAAAAAAAAAACAAAAACACAAATACCAAACTTCATTGTCAATGACCTGTTGCATTATGGATTATTGAGAACTGAAACTCAAAGCAACCCTGTTGCTGATAGCAACAAGAACTAGGCTGAGTTGTAGAGGGATTCCTCTCAGTGATAGCAAAAACCTTCAGTCTGAATCCTCAGCTTGAATTGTGGGGACACTGAACCCTGACTCTCTTGATAAGCAAAATTTCTCATTTAGAACACTAACCTATGTAGAGCCAAGGAAAAGTAAAACAAACTTGGGAAGAATTAACAAAGATGAATTAATCACATATTTGCATCAACAACAATTAAAGGGTCTTGCTTTATTTCTTTGTACTAAAACTTTTACTTAGTTTCACAGCCATCACAACCACGGTACTTCCTTCAGCTACTGCCATTTTGTGGTCACTACTGTCATTCCAGCTAGCCCTTCACCCTATTTCACCATCAGTGTTACACCACCCCGACATGTGGGAATTCCTTCGTTCACCCAGACACCAATCAGGTGATGGCTATGTGATCAGATAGCAATGATGCATTCGATCCGCTTCTTTCAGTATATGGTGCTACTTGCCATGGCTCCAGGAGTCACGTCCAATGCAAATTTTAAATTGCTCCTCAAAACTAAGCTGTCCTGCTGGGTTAACAAACACTCCTATTTATGAAAATCTGTTAAGAAATAACACTTTTATCTTATATGAATATAGAAACACCAGCTTATCTGTCAACCAAGGATAGGTGGGTAGTTGAGGCCCAGATGAGCAGTCATGCTGGTTGATTTTCATGACACACACTATCAAATTTCATATGTATAAATGCCAAATGATTTTTTGAGGCAGAACATAAGTCCCTTAGGACCTTTACAGTCAGAGACTTAATTTTGCATAAAGAATATAACAGGTGCAAATACTTGGCATAAGGCATGTCTGAATATTTCTAAAGCCAGTTCAATAATCTTGGAAAGGGGCATGAAATGGAATAGTTCTCACAAAAGAAGTTGTCTGTTTCCAGAACAAATATTGGTACACATGACAGAAGTAGAAGCACTTTCATACTGTCCTGCAGCATTGTCTGTCCTGTGTCTCTTCAAAGGGCTGGTTCTCATGGTAAAGAAATAAGATGCAGGATTATTTTTTTTTTTTTTCATAGCCAGATGTGAATTTAAACTTTGTGGTTCTCTAGTGTGTGGTATTTCTTATGGAAATCAGCTCTATTTATCTAATTAAAGTTAGAATAATTTATTTTGCATTTCTTCTACTGGTAACTATTTTGTAGTTAAACAACAAAATGTAGAAAAGAATAAGTGTAATTTAAAATGTTTGGCTGAAAAATTTGTATAAAATACTCCTAGTTTGATGGTTCTAATCCATGTAGTCACCACAGCTATTGTAAAACATTATCAGATTTGGTTTCTAACAGAAATAGTGCAGCAAGCCACGAAGTCCCATGGAGGTTATACAGGTAACAAAATATCTCCTGACCAAATGGTAATCCAGCCTGACCATAATTCTGTCTTAATCAAGTCTTGTCTCATATAATTTCCTGAGAGAATTTATAAATTTGACACTATGTAAAAGCTTTGCTGAAAACAGGCCTGATTCATAGAAATCTTTGGTCAGGGTGCTGTTACCATTCAGTACTGAATTCTGCATGGATGTTGAAGGTGGAAAGTGGGACCAACACAGACATCAGCTCTCCGCTGTGGATGCATTGCAGTTTGCGTCTCCAGGCAGCGCAGAACAGTTTGGAAGATGAAAGGAGAACATAGAGCTCTTAAGGAAGTCAAAACTGAGCCCAGAGTCTAAGATCAAACTCCTTGCTGCTCCCACACAAATCTGTAAAGTACCTGGGGGTGGGGTATGAGGGCCCCCTGGGAGAGCTGGTGGGAAGGGAGCCAGTGTTTTCTGAGAGCTGTCTCTGGGTCAGAGCAGTGCACAGCTGATAAACCCCAGTAACTTGTGCTCACTGCGCCTCCACAGCCACACTCGTTGACCAGTCCCAAGCAGGGGCTGAACACCCTCACTGGAACCTAAAAATGGCACTGTCACACTGATTACCCTCCATAGTGAAATGTGGTATAATTTAGGATGTATTTTTCTGACTTCCATGACATCAGAACCCTTCTGGTGTTGTATATAATTATAAAAATGTCTCTCTGACTTCTTGTTGCTGAAAATACATGGGCTGTTTTGTTTTCAAAAAAACAACATGTTCTTTCCCTCTTGTTTGTCTATTTTTGGCAGGTTCTACCATGAAAACTGTGGTGATTATTACAGCTGAAAGCTCAAGTAAGACTTAAGATTACAACCTCTAGCCTAAACTTTTATAAAGGTATTGGGCTTTTAGCTTTCCTCCCAGGATTACTACTGGTTCTCTTTACGTAGTACTCCAAGCAGATGACATACACTACTTATTTGTAACTGGTGCTGTCTAAGATCTTACTAGCTGTGTCCACAGAGTAAACTGCAGAGGAAGATGCACAGTGGCAGAAAGGGAGTAGGCACTGAAATACACCATGCAGAAGCCTGAGTAATGGGCAAAAAATGGAAGTGTAACCCTATGACCATATTTAGTTTCCACATGTGAATCTTGGCTGGCTGAATCCTACCCTGAATGCCAGTGAGGCCTGAGAAGCTGGAAATCTTTTGCTCTGTGCATACAAGCAGAGTCGTGACTCATGCAGAAGAGAAACAGTTTTCTTTTGCAAGAGGAACATTTTTCTTTATTGACCAGGGAGACACCCGAAAATAGCTTTGCTTTCTGAGTGGTTCTATCAATTCACAGCAGCACTGTGGAGGTAGGAAAATCAAGAAAAGCATTTACAGCTCCAGGAATTTGCTAATAAGAAGTGGAAATCTCTGTTTAAAGGCAGCCAACCAAAATCACTATATAAGTCAACTCCTTGAAGACAATGAATGGAATTGAGGGTAACTTGGACTGTTCAATAAATTTCAAATGTCAGACAAAGAAATTAAATTAAGGACCAAATAATAATAATGCAAGATATTTAAAATGTTGTGCAATCTAATCTCTTTGAGTAGAGAGCTCGGTGTATAATCACATTTGCACTGGGCATTATTTCTGATGTGGTACTTTTTCACCATTAAAAGTGATGCATTATGCTTCTGCAGATGACAGAGCTCTCTCTATCACAGAAGGATTATGTTTCTTGGAAAGGAAGGATACTTCCGAGAATCCCAAATTATGTGAGTTTGTTTCCACCAAAACTGTTGGAATTTTCCGAGTTACTTCAATGGAAACTGAAGTGAGCCAATGAAAATCCACCCCATAGTGAGAGAGAACATCATTAAAAGGTGTTCGCAATCAGAGAGCAAAGCAAACAGGACTGATTTTAATGCTTGCTCTTTTTCTCTCCTGATTTGCTCCAGTGACCCTCTTCTTCTTACATTTATGTATGACACTGACCTAAACCAGATGAAAATTAGCCCATCATCTGTCAAACTGAGCTCCCCAAGCCTAGCTCGTTTCCCATCGTGGCCCCCTCGTTGCCATCCCGCTTTCCCCCCGGCCCCGCAGCTCTCCCTGAAAGTGGCCGCAGAAACCGCCCGGGCAGCGAGGCAAAGCCTTTCCCTGACAATACCCCTTCGTTTTTCCTTTAAATCCATGGCAACGCAGTGTTTTATTTTTGTGTCTAAGGAGGGGGAGTTTCCACTCCAGCCGGGAGCGCCCCGGAGGCGAGGCGGCTCTGCCGAGCCGAGGCTGCCACCTCCCGGCTCTCCCCGGCCCGCAGCACGGCCCGAGACCCGCCTGCGGAGCTCCGACGGCAAACTCAGTCGGTCCTGCTGAAGCCCTTCCCGTAGTCATCAAAACACCCCGGTGTACATCTAGCAGCAGTGCTCTGTTGTGCTCTCTCGAACTTACAGGGGGCTTAAGGAACCATTTAAAATTATCCATCACTTTACAATGTGTCTGGGATAAAAATGCTTCAGTGGCTACAGGCAAAATCCTAATGCGAGAAATCAGTTCTGAATATGAGAAATCAAAATAAACGGACTATAACGTATCAGCTTAAGGAGACAGCTTGGTAAAAGTACATTAGTGAAGTTACTTCCACTTATATTTCATCTGATAAAATAAAGTTTATCAACCACTTTGTGGGTAGAAACATACCCTCTGCTTTCATTTTAATAGGACTGTTTCAAAAAGTCATTTGCTACTCCAAGTGTGGAGGGGAAAGTAATTGAATAAAACCCCAAGATAAGAAAGACATGGGCCTTTTGATGCAAGTCCTGAGGAAGGCCATGAAGCACCAGAGGGCTGGAGCACCTCTCCTATGAATACAGACCAAGAGACCCACGGTTGTTTCCACACAGTTGCCCTGAGAAGAGAAGGCTCCACAGAGACCTTAGAGAACCCTTCCAGTACATGAAGAGGGCCTACAAGACAGCTGGAGGGGGACTTTTTACAAAGTCATGTAGTGACAGGACAAGGGGGAATGGCTTTAAAGTGAAAGAGAGGAGGTTTAGATTAGATATTAGGAAGAAATTATTTACTGTGAGGGTGGTAAGACACTGGAACAGGTTGCCCAGAGAGGTTGTGGATGTCTCATCCCTGGTAGTGTTCATTGGACGAGGCTTTGAGCAGCCTGACCTAATGGAAGTTGTCCCTACCCACGGCAGGGGAGTTGGAACTATATTATCTTTAAGGTCTCTTCCGACTCAAGACAGTCTGTGCTTTTATGATTCTTTGGAAAAACTCCCTTGAGGACAGCAAAAATGAATCCAGCAGTGTGAACTATGGATTGACTGAAATCAGTACCAGGCTTTCCACACCAGGAAAGTACAGTCAAAAATATAATAGAGAAGGCACAAAATTAGACAAGCAGACCTCCCACCTGTTAATCATTCACAGCAGAGAGATAAAGCTAGAGCAAGACTGAAAAGAGCTTTTTTTTTCTGCCTGTCTTTCCTGAAAATCTTTGTGGGGTTTGGACTGAGCTAGAGGCCCCAGAGATGCCAGGTAGTGCTGTAGTAAAGACAATGCATCAGGTGAACCCTTTAATAATGTGCTGTGCTTAGGAGTCTATAGGGGGTTGACCCTGGCTGGATGCCAAGTGGCCACCAAAGCCTCTCTTCCACTCCACTCCTCTGCTGGACAGGAGAGAGAAAATACAACAAAAGGCTCATGGGTCAGGATAAGGACAGGGAGAGATCACGCATTACTGTCACAGGCAAAACAAACTCAGCTTGGGGAAATTGACTGAATTTCATACCAGTCAAATCAGAGCAGGAATATAAGAAATAAAACTAATTTTTAAAACACATTCCTCCCACCCTTTCCTATTCTTGGGCACAACTTAATTCCTGAATTCTCTTCCTCCTATCCCCAAGCAGCACAGGGAGATGGGAAATGAGAGCTGTGGTCAGGTCATCAAATGTTGTCCCTGCTACTCCTTCCTCCCCTGCTGGGAGGACACCTCACACTCTTCCCCTTCTCCACCATGGGCTCCTCTCTCCACAGGGCCACAGGTCCTGCCAGGAGCCTACTACAGCACAGGATTCCCATGGGATCCTGTGGAGTAGATAAAATATATTTCCCAAGGGAGATGATAGTCTTAACTATCATCTGTAACTGCTATTTTTTGCAAGAGTATGTTTCCTTTAAGGAAACAACAGTGTTCTGAGAAGCCCAGTCCTCTGCATCAGAAACAGTGGTGCTGCTGGTGGGCAAGCTTAGGCACTCCCATGTTTGCTCTAGTTTTACAGGAATAATGGGCAGGATAACACTAAGCTTGAGTAGTTGCTGGTTAACATCTGGCTGTGTCGTTCTCCTTCCAATATCACAAAACAGCCCTAGGCCTCAACTCACCAGCTGGGTTCAATCAAGCATGCAGATCCTCTGTTTTCAAAGCCACACTAGACACCAGGAACAGATTGGTGACTCTGGCACAATATCTATTAATAAATAAAAGCATCAGGCTTTGCATTTGAATAGGCCCTTTTCTTTGGCAGATCTCAAAGTAATTTCTAAAGAAGGGCAAGCATTATTATCTCCATTATGGGGCTACGTTATATGACAAGCTCTCAGTTGGGGACTGGGCAAGATCTTGGCTCTCCAACAAGCAACAGCTGCTCCCCTTGGTTAAATGCCACACACCAGCAGTCCTGAAAGCTTTCAGGTTCTGGCCAAGCACACAGAGTGCCTGAGCCAGATGGGCAAGAGCAACTGCTGGAAGGCTGGTCCTGTTACCCAGTCAACACTTGAGGTAACTGAAACTTCACAGAAAACTTGTCCAGAATTCCAGACAAGTAGTGCTAGTTTTTAACATTACTTACCTTTTATTTAGTTGGTTTTTTTTTTTTTTTGCTCCCCTATATTCAGTTTTGAAATAGTCCTCACTTTTCCTTAGGCAGGGATCCAAACTGACCTGCTGCAGAGAAGACATACATTTTTGTATTTGAAAATGTTCTGTTAGGGTAAGTTTTAAACCTTGTTTCATTTTGTGGATTTCTTACAGGGTTTAGAATGTTTCTACAATACTTAAAAAGGTGGTATCCTTGCAGAAAGACTACCCTGCAGGTAGCCTGCTTCCCTTGCATGCTTCCTATGTAAACGCCATCTATACGCATCATGGCTGATGTTTTAGCCATTGGGTCATGTTGTATGTTAAACCAAGGACTTATCACAGTTCTTTCTGATTCTTAGGTAGGAGTTAAGGTTGGCCTCTCTCCCAGATCCCTTTGCAAAATATAAGTATGTGTATTTCTAGTTAATAGTTCATTAAACTACTTTGAGACTTACACATTAACTCAGTCTTTTAGCTAGAGAGCCAGAGCAACACAAACTATGGTTTGCAAACCACAGCACAGGGTTATATGTACCTTTATGTGAGGCACTCTGTGCATCCATTAGCAAAGAGAAGAACTGCTTCCCAGCACAGGGGCGGTTCAGGAGTTACACATGCACAACACAAACACGTACACACAACAAAAACAGGCTCCTGCTGTTGGATACTGGCATTCGTTGCCTTTGACAGCTGCTCTGAACCAGATGGGAAACAGCCATTCCAGTTCTGCTGTAAGCCACATCCCAACACCAGCATGACTGCAGACTCCCAGGCTGGCATCTCAACTGAAAGGCAGCACAGCAAGTGAGCAAAGAAGCCAAATCCTTCCTCCCCAGTGCCACTGTCATCTCTCCAGGAAAGAACTGAGGCATATTTGGTGTGGAGAGGAAAGAAGCAGAGAGAAGTAGGCTTTTAGATGCTGTACTTGGAAAGGTATGACCACATTTGTTCTGAACACAGGGAATGTCTGGGTCCAGTGTTGACAATCTGGCAGTGACTGAATGCTGTCGAGTTCACTCAGATGTGATAAGCAGAAGGAAAAAAAAGTAACAAGTCATCACCAAAAGCAGTAGTTTCCAACCCCTGAGTCAAGCCCTCTTAGTGAGGCATGACAGCATTAAAGATAAGATGTAGGAGAGAGAGCAGAGGTACTGCTGACACTGAAGAACAGAAGAGAGAGAATTGTTAGGTTATGTTTCTTCACTTTGTTTTACACTCTCGGGTCCAAATCTAAGAGAAAAAGAACATGCTGCTTTGTAGGAAGGAAATACAGTGCTATAGATCTCTGAAGACAGGGACACCGAGGAATCATGGGTCATGGGATGATGGAGGAGGGGAGGAAAAAAGAGTATAATGAAAAGCTACAGCTATAAGGCATGCCTAACACAGATCAACCATTACTTCCCTGGAAAAAAGTATTAATCTGAAGCATTTCTACATTTATAATAGTAAAACCAGTGAAATCCAATACAGTCTTATTTGGATTCAGCTCCACCCAAGTCCAGTGACAGTCTAAAAAAAAAAAATCATAAATTCTCAGCCCTTTAAATTAGGTGTTTGCAGTTATTTTTCCTCAGATTGTATCATTCTGGGACCCTGCACAGAGATAAGCTGTAAACTGATCACACATTTAAAAACCCACTTAAAATGAGAGGTTTGGAAAATAGAAGCCCACTTGTAGACAGGTGTCCCATGGCAACAGAGATTATAAGAACCCCCTGGAGCTAAGTGGAGAAATTCCCCCCAGGTTAAAAAGTGACTAAAAAGGTCTCTCTCACAATGCCCTGTTCTGTTACAGAAATGTACCCCGGCTCTGTCTCTCCTATTGGCCCATTGGCCTCCCCTNCAGTAGCTGCTGAGCAATTTTCAGCCAGAACTCGGTTTTGGAGTCACAGCACCCCACCAGAGCACCCCCGGAACCAACACCCACTTCTGTAAATTTTTACGTATATCAGCAACTTGATACTCAAAGAAAACCTTTCTGTTCTATAAATCAGTGTCCTTCCTTAGATCCGTCAAATTACTGATTGTCTCAAGAGTATCAAAGCCAAAAAAGAGAAAGCTCATATCTTCCCCTTTTGTTCAAATTTGAGTATGTTATTAGACTTCTGAGACCCTTTTGATGTTCCAGTTCCACTGCTTAATAGACATTTTGTAGTTTTGTTAAGTTCAAATCTGTGTCTGTTTTATGTTTTAATAGCTACAAAACGCACCAGGTTTCACCTTGGATTTATCTTTCCCCAGTCCTCTGGGGGAAGTCATCTAAAATTGGGTATTAATTGATCATTGCCTGGATTGTACTGTTTTTACTCAGCGTCTTCAAGCTTCTTTGGGGATAGCTATTATGAATTCCATATCAGGCTCACCAGTGCTGTAGCCCTGATGACCTGTTTGACCAACAGTTACAGTGTAATACAAACATTAGCTGTTGGTCTAAAATTCAGATGATTTCTTCATTTGCAAGATAATCATCATTCACCTGTGGGATGGCACTCCAGCTCATTAATTCAAGGGAGTTGTTTTTCGTTGGCTTTGGGATTAGTCTTGCATCCACAGTTCCTCTGCTGAAACTTCCCTCCAGGATCTATGCTGTTAAATGCCTTTGCTGTTCATAGGTTACATATTCTAGTCCACTCCCTTTAATGCCTTTCATCCAGTGTGGGTCATGTCCAGACTTGAAAAACCTGCTTGCAAGAAAAACTGTGGTCATGAAACCAATTAAGAGAAAAACTGACACATTCAGTTCAGCTATTTTTGCTTTTCTGGAGACCCAGGACTCCCCTCATCAGATAAAGATGTGAGTAAAGCTCTCCTCCTGCATAAGCAATGCAAACCCCAGCAAGTTTCGATGGGCTACTGCAAACACCTGTCTCTAGGCAGTGGTCCTCTCACTGCTTTAGACATCTGCTGTAGGATGGGTTGTCTACAGAGGAAGTCTATACCTCTGAATGGTTTTTTCACTGACTACAGAAGGAGTCATGATGATGAGCTTGAAGTAGCCTGACTTTGCAATGGCCATCAACAGGTGAGCTGGATCCCCCCCACTGAATCCAGAGATGTTCTTTAGTACAGTGGGAGCATAATACAGCTCCCAATACAAGTAAATAGCTTAGTCAAGTGGACTGCTTTCTTTTCCCTTTCACAATGGTGGAGCATCATCTTGAAATAATTTCTGAAAATGGAAGCCTAAAATAAATACTCTCCACTGGGAAGCAGTGCTGCCTTCCTTACCTAATACATGATTAAATCATCAGGGTGCAGAGAAGTATTAATATGCAGACAGAGATGTGCTGCGTGCAGAAGAACAAACCACAACATAGGCTCATCTTTGTGTAACACAGACAGGAACATGCTGCACATACATGGAGAGATTAATGCAGTAATCTGCTTGCATGCACACAGACACACACCTTGCTTGTACAGGGATGAATGATATCACCCTCAATATGCAAACCAATATACACAAAGTTAACATGTGGCCCAGATGGGAATGAACAAATAATAAAAATGGCCTGTCTACATACTCATACACACCAAAGACACATATATAAATAATAAGCTATAATAATTTTAAATGCTAATAAGTAAAAAACCCCCAACTGTACACAGACACAGAAAATAACCAGTGAAATTTTCTGTGCCCTGGTGACTGATGTGGTGACAGTTTTGGTCCCAGTAGGTGGAATTATAAAGGAGGAATCAACAAATGGCATAGGAAAATGCACTTGTCGAAGGTATCACTTTGACACGTATTAGGCAAAATGAAACATGACAGCCATGCACTGACCGAAAACCTTGGGAGGCTTCTTCTGCCTCAGAAGCCATAAGAGCAAAAAGGGTGCTGGAATGGCAGCCCTGACAGGGCAGAGGCACAGAGCAACCTTCCCCAGGCTGTGGCTGGGTCATGGGACTTGTGACAGGTAGGGAAATTATTGCTTACACTGCTGGAACTGTCAGATACAGGGACTAGAGACATCATGCAGAAAAAAAAATCAAAAAGTCATTAGCCACGATATTACACCCACAGCTTCTGGGGTGGGTGCAGGTGTTAGGCTCCCCACTGCTGGGGTGAGCTCAGCTCCTGCAGCACGAGGAGAGGAGGGGCAGAGGGCAGTAAAATCAGGGTTGATGAAATCAGAAAACAAAGCTGTGCTCAACAAGCTATACTGACAATTTACTTTCCTCTGGAAAATATGCACAGGCTGGGAGGAGCAGGCTGCAGACCTGCTGTGCTCTCAAGAAGGATGCTCACCCTGGGGCACTGCTGCTGCAGTGAATGCTATGGGGTCCCTGAGAGAGGGTCCCCAAAGCTGTAGGAAAAGACCACTTTGTTCTGAGAAGATGAGTGACCACAGTAAGCTGTGTTTGTGCAAAATTATTGTACTCAAAGGTTAGATGTGGAGAAAGTGCTGTGAACCAGTGTTAATTCAACCATTTAAGGTACAGTTAACACTGGCACAGGTTGCCTAGAGAGGTGGTAGTTGTCCCATCCTGGGAAACATTCAAGGTCAGGTTGAAGCTGGAGATGTCCCTGCTCAGGGTTAGACCAGATGACCTTGGACCATCCCTTTCAAACCAAAGGATTCTATGATTCTATACGGAAAAACAACTGCATCCCACAAAATAACCATGGATGGGATTTCTAGGCCCAGAACAAAGAAGACTTAGGGGGATTTATCAGGGAAAAGTGACAGATGTTTGTGGACAAAAAGCAATGGAGAAGTAATATTTTCCACATCAATCATAAAGGACTTTTACTCAGTGCTTTTACCTGAGCAGATCAATGAAGGTTACAAATGTTATGGATAAAGCAATATATATTCACTGTTCAAAATGTCAAGAGTTTAGGCAGAGAGCCAGGTTTAATAAAAATGAAACAGAAGCTGTGGTTTGACTAAATCATTCTTTTGGATTTCTAGACAACATTATAAAGTGTTAGTGGCTGTGGTAAAGAGCACTTTGAGGGCATGATTCATGGCTGTTTTACTCCAGTTGTACACTGGCTGAGCACCCCTGGACTCAATAAGCACCCTAGTGAATCAGGTATGAAAGCTGTCAAGAGAAAGTAAATACAGAATGCAATGATCTTTATCACTTATCTGTTTATTATCGTGGTACACTGATCCCGAAGTCGCGAGAAGCGTCTTTGTATCAGGCGCATTGCTACCAGCCTTGAGCTCTGATTGTGACTTTTGTTTTCCTTGTTGCTCTTCCTTAAGCTCCCAGGTGCTCAAGTCATATGATTAAATAAAAACTGTTAGCTTTGTGTTGTTATTTTTTAAAAGGGGCTTTCTGGCCCTCACAGGGCTGCTGGAAGGACCTGAAAAATAAAGTTCAGAAGTTCAAGACACAAATAAAAAGGAACTATTTTTTTTATTGTCACCGTTTTCAAACACCTCTGATTTTAAACTGCTGTAGTCCTGGAAGGTCTTGATACATCATTTTGTAGAGCATGGAGCACTCATTTGGCATATGTGCGGTCCAGATTTAATGTTCCAGAGTCAGACATCACTTGTTAGACTCCGAAACAGTTAAAAGTTAAGGGAGAATGACCTAAATAAAGGTAGCAGAGGTCAGCATAGAAAATAACAAGACAAACCAGTAGCACAGATCTACCTTGAAGTTTTAAAATCTCACTTTGCAGGATTTATTGTTGAGGCCATTAACTGCTGTGCCCAACTACAAAAACTAATGAGATCATTAAGGGGAACACTAATGAAAGGCAGAGACGACTTCTTTTGTAACTTTTTGCTTGTAACTAGATTGTTAAATTGTTAGCATTGCTATTTAGTACATATTTACTGGATTTAGGTAACCACACTGACAGGATTTTGGAGGTACTAATACAAGGTAATGGAGGGATCTGCTAGTTAGCAGAGAACTCAGTCTGCTAGAGAGAAATAAGAGCCTGATTCCTTTGATAAGAACTGCACTAAAGGCCATGATTCCCATGTTGAAAGAAATCATAGGAAACACTTAGCTAAATAAATTCAGATCAGTGAGCTACAGTTTTGGATGTTGTTTGTTGTTAAGTGTAAAACACATTTGACAAATAGTTGTCATTAGCACTGATTCATGATGCAGCCTGCAGCTTGTGACCAGCCCTTTTGCTCATAACGTCCTCACCGTCCCAGGGTATAAGATGTTCTGCAATATCAGAACTGAAACAGTTCAATGCAAATTGTAGTTTTCAGGATGGGTTCATGCTTAGAGGCTTTTCAATGGTGTTGTCTGTAAGAGGTCTGCATGAGACACCAGCAGTCTGGGGCCCTGAAGACTCTGCAGGTGCTTTAAGAGGCTGGTGGTTCTAAAAAGATTTGCAAAATGGGTGCCACAGAGAGAAAACACTTTCTGTTTTATTCATTTAATTCAGTTACACAGCCAGAGATGTGTTCAGTGCAAACACTCAGTACACTCAGCCCACACATTTCTATGTGTGTGTGAATTAGCATCAGTATTCTCACATGAGGCTAGATATCAGTTTTAATGTCTTCTTATATATATTTTTTCAGATTAATTTTAAAGCCAGTCTTCAGTCCAAAGCTATGTCGGTAAGCTTCAGATAAGACTCATTTTGGACTCGCTGGTAGCAAAAAGTGACATAGTAAGTAGTTCTGTGCTGGGTTTGCTCCTTTGTTAATTAGGAGTGGGATTTGGAAATGTTACAGTGGAGCTTCCAAATCATCAGGTGTGTAATGACTCTTTTCAACTAAGCAAAAATGAGGGCTTATGCTACACAGATATAACCATCTCAGAAGAACTTAACATAATATGTGGATGTTGAAGAGGGAAGGAGTGGGCATAGACCTGTGGCAAACTTCCTCTAGCACAGCCAGGTGTGCCTGCTGGTTCAGAGCCTGCAGTTCAGGTGGCTGCTCACCAGTGTAGCCAGCAGTGTATGATAGCAGTGAGTGATGCTGGAAGCTGCATAGCATCCCATATTCCTCCACACAGCTAAATCTATTGGTGCTGTTCTGGTACAATGAGAGTACAATGTGTCGAATAAAACCAAAATCTTGCCTGTATGGCTCCAATTTTTTGAAGAACTGAGTTCCAAATTCTTATTTCAATGATGTAAAAACATTATCATCATCCTCCATGGTGTATTGGTAGAATAGCAATGAAATGGCCAGGCTCTGTCAGTCACTCAGAAGACATCCTTTCTAGATCTTCTCTCCAGTGATATTTTTTTACTTTTGGTCCTTGAGCTGCAAAGATGAAATGTGACAGGAGCGGCTGTCACTTTTGGTTGACAGTGCTTTGTCAGGTCAGCAGCTTCCAGCTCACTGAGGAGCTCAGGCTCTGTGGGTGCCGTGGGCAAAGTCAAGGCCCTTCACTGTCTCATCCCATCTCTTCATTAGAGCAGGGTTCAATTGCTCTGGTGGATATTTTCCTGCATCTGGATCAATGTCTGCATGCTCTTAAGGGTACTTCCATCTCCCGGTGTCAGTGGGAATTGTGGACCTCCTGTAGCCAAAGGAAATATGTTTCATTGCAATTGTGCCATGGCTGTTGAGGATTGACGGTATGATCATAGTTTCTGGGACAGGCACATCGTATTTTTAACTTCTGTTAAATACAATCCAATGTTGTTTTGTTGTTGATACAGCTTCAAAACGTGTTGGGCAAAATGGAAAGCTTGCAAGAAATGCTTCTTTTCATGAGATTTGCAAAGGAACATTTTGCTTCTGTGTTCCATTAAAAGATAAGCATTCAGAAAGTCATCCATGTAGATGGGAAAAACCATATGTACTTTAGAGACAAGAGAAAGAGAAGTTTTGAAAGGAAGGCTCACTCTGTAAGTTGCTTATCACCTGTATCACCATAGCTGACTAGGAAGAAGTGGGTTGTTTGATCTTTAATATTCCATAGTCTGTAAGTCTGTAGATGTCCCTTTTGTACAGTTACTTTCTTCTGGTCATTGTGGAAGAAATTCACAGCCTGCAACCTCTCCAATACAAAAAAAAAAAAGAGGGGGTAGCTCTGACCCACATTTTTAGATCTCGTAGCATTCAGTAGATCAGTAGCAAAGCAAGTAGGCTCCTTAGGACCTAAATAATTTATATAAAGCAGCAAAATCCATGTTACTTAATCCATGTTACCTTCAGAACCCTCAAAAGCTGTTTCAGGTTAACAGGTAATGGATTTCTAAATCAAGTTGGAGAAACTATAGTTTTTCAGCAGTGTTTCACATACCGATTCCTGGCAAATAAAGTTTTCATTCTGTACAGTGTAACACTTTGCTTGCTTCCAGTGCATATCAAGCATCTACAATTAAAACTTTTTTTCAAGTGTCTTTCAAGTATTTATACCCTATGGCTACATGGTAGCCCAGTAAATCTGGACCTGTTTACCTTTGTAAAGACAAGATTTTTTTTTTTTTTCTTAAGTAATTAATGAAGGAAACATCACTGGGTAATCACAATGTTCTTTCTACCACACAAAATTCTCTGCTACCTTGCTTATCATCTCCTTCCTACCGCAAAAACTGATTAGGTGAAGTTGAGAAAAATCCATGGTGAAGTGCTTCATTTACATATAAAGAGGAGCCTTACAGCATCTAAATCAGGTGCTTGCCTTTACAGACTGTCTTTCCTAGGCATCCTGCCAGGGGTAGAAGGGCTCAACTGGAGGACAATGCTATGCACCCAAGATGAACTGTCTTTCTGCTCTGCTGTATGCATTACCTACACCAAAAAGAGCCTCCCTGAAAAAGGTATTTTTAAGAAGAGTGGTTGTCCTAGGTTTCAGTGTAAGANCAAAATCAAATAGCCTCAAAAATCAACAGCAGGATTCAGTATTTCAATTGGAAGCAGTTTCAGATAAATCAAAATATTCAGCAGCAACTTATTAATTTCATTGGAATTGTAAATTAAAAAGCTTGTTGCAAATTAATTTCTACAACGTTGAAACAATTCACTGTTATCATTTCAGCTTTTCTGTCTCATGTAACACATATTCTCAAATGTTTCACTAGGATCAGTCAACTAAGAAATACGTGAATTCCTACAGAGCAGGACTTCCCTTTTCTAGCCTGCTTTAGAGCTGGCTCTAAATATGTGTAGGATAGAAAGGAAATCTTTGCACAGATTCCTGTCTCCGTAAGGCACTTCTTTGGGGAATCTTGTGTAAACAACATTAACATCTCTTAGGCAGTCCTAGGATTGCAAACAGGAAAAAAAATGGAAAACAGTATTTAATGATATTTTTTCTTGTATTTATTAAGTCCTGGTTTCCGTAATTCCACCAACTTTGACCAGAGAACTGTTAAACTTTATCTAAGCATATTCAGTCTGCACCTCATGCCCAGATTTGGAGGACTGAGCATCCTCCACGAGGTACTAAGCACTACCTTCAGGGATCATTTTCAAGAAAAGTTGAGAGTATCCTGGTAAAAATATTTGAATCTGTCTGAAAGAGACCTCACCTTTGAACGTGCAGATAAGTCTTTGGAAAACTTAAGTAATGCAGAAAATCTTTTAAATCTCCATGATTCTGAAGTGGACGAGCTCTAGGTGTTGTGTGTCTGTGCATCAGTAACTCTAGCAGCTTTTCCTTGCCCGGTGAGGGAGGTGTCCCGTAGCCCAGCACACCTGCCGGGCTGCTCCTGCCCTCCCACCTTCACTGGAGGCACACGGCTGCCGGGCGTCCCACGCTCCCCGGCCGGCCCAGCCGCCTGCAGGTGCCACGGGACGTGAGAATAAGGCCTGATGTTAAACACTCCTGGCCAACACCTGGCTCATGCGGATGCACCTGGCCCCTTTCAGGAGTCACTGGAAATAGGTGATAACCTTCTTAACTGAGGCTGAGGAGAGAAGAAAATGGCTGCTCACTCAGAAACCATCGAGTAGTTGTGGAAGCTACTGGCAGCACTGTGCATGGAGATAGATAAAAATCAGAGGCAGAGCTGTGGTGTGTTACAAAGAATTTAATTACAGAATCTCTATCAGTGTCAGAATTTTGATTGGCTTGTCAATGGAAAAAATAACATTATTGCTATAGAATTAATGCTGTTTTAATTAGAAATAATGCTTCAATTAAAAATTATTATAAATTTCTTACTGTAAAGATGTCATGATTGTTATACTCTGTCAAAATATTTGCATTTATAAGTGAATAAATAATATTATAATAATACTTGTTTTTTACCTTTCATTACTAGATCTCATTAGTGTGACCCACTATGAATAGGATGATCTTAGATAAGCATTTGAAAGTGTTTATGAAACATTAATGAGTTCTGTCCACAACCCCTGGGGGGGAAAATGTGCTCTTATAACAATTTAACAGTTGGATAAACTAAGGCAGGTAGTTTATGCAAATTATTAGAGGTCAAGACAGAAAAATAGCAATTCTTGTATTCTGAATGCTCTTATCCTCCATGAACAGTTTCCACACTTTTTCTGTTTCTATTTATTTTATTTAATTACAATTTAAAAGACTCTTCTAAAAGGCTGCTGCCATAGCTGCAGGCAAGGTAGTATCTGGAAAAATACACAATACCCTGATTAAATATAAATACATTCAAACAGACAAAATATGAGGCAGGTATCATGATGCTGTAAGTCCGTATTCAGAGCCACCGTAGATTGTACATAGGTTTTAAAAGGTGAATTAGCCAGTGATAAAAAGAAAATTCAGTTTTATGTCCACCTCCTTATTTCATCCCATATTCCATCCTCTGTTGTTTGTATAAGAAAAAAGATCAACATATTAATGGAAAAGAGAAGTCTGTCACCTGAGCTTAAATGGGAGTAGGTTAGTGATAATCTACTGCCCAATCTATCACATCTGGAATCTGACTATATGTCAGAGCCACAGGGCAGTTATACCATTTTGCTGTTGTACAACAATACAGGTAGGAAAGGCTTTTCAGATTATTAGTTTTTAATAAATAGGAAGAGGCAGAGTGTGTGGATGCCTATGTATTTATCTAACTGGAAGGAGCTCTCTCTGAGGAGGAGCTCAGTAGAGTACTGTCACTCACGGCAGGGGCACAGAGGGACTGCAGTGGGGGAATCACATGGGATCCACTGCTCTTCCTTGTTTTTCTGAGAGCATCCCTGTGCCTCGAAGCTTGTTTAATGGTTTGTAAAATCACCCTGACAGAAATTTAAAATCTCTTCTGATCTGTAAATGAAGTTATATCTTTGAAGCCACTATTTAAGCTGAGCTAACAAGCCACGTTGCTATTGGCTGGTTTGTAAACGTGCTGAAGAGCCATTTGACAAGAAGGAGTGATGACATTTCTGAAAGATTGTCACAACATTAGTTATTTAATACTGTGCTGAAGTCAAAGACACTTGCCTGTGTGGGGGAAAGTTTCTGTCACAGATCCAGCATACTAAACACTGAGTATTGGCTAGATTACTAACACTTGAAAGTAAGAATTAATGTATGCATTGAGCACTGAAGTAGTAGTCTAGAAAGAAAACCTTGCTGATATTTTGTTGAATATTCAGTCATAGATGCTAAGCCTGGAACATAACCAACAAGCAATTAAAGAGATAAATACTGTTCAATTATAGTCTCAGCAGTTATGTTTTCTGGTTATTTTTAAATCTACTTTAGGAGTAAAGATATATGTTGTGATTTTGAAACACAGTTCAATTAAACCTAAATTGATTAATTTTAATGTTCAAGAAGCTTTAGGTAGTTGTTTGAAAAAGATTAAATAAACATGTAAAATACCTAGAGATTTGCAATCACTGCAGTCCTCTTTTCTGGGAAGCAAAAATCAACATTCATATCTATGTTGGACAGAACAGACTAATAAATGAAAACCATCTGAAAGGTTCATTTGCTCTACAAACTGTGTCTGCACAGCAACCAAATATTTTTATGCAGGAGATGCTGTGATCCTTTAGTAGATGGATAACTGCTTGTTTTCTAGTCACAGTATGCATTTACTGCTCTTAACTCCATGGGGTCCTGCAGAACCATTATAGGCACTTACAGGGATGCCCAACTGCTGCAGCACTGTCAGGCAGGTTACACAGGCAGAATCCACACAGCTGATATGAGTCAGGGAGAAGCAAACTTGACTTGCCCATGCAGATGAAATGCCTCTAGGCCCTTAAAACTTAGCATCTCTGAATCTGAGATTTGGCCACATTCCAAAGAGTTGGCCAACATGGGAGCTAATGCTGCAGTTCAGGTGCTGACATTTTGGAGTAAAACTGCCAGTTTGGTTACTTCCTCTCAGCCAGTTCAAGCTCTTTGAATGAAAGGTAGATCTTGCATCATATAGTCATGTTTAACGAAGGAAGCCAACTGACTGCATCATAGGTAAACAGGTTTGCCTGTCGGATTATCAATCAAATAGAAGAGCAGCCTCCAGAAATATCCTGAAGACTCTTTTTTTTCCCTAGGCACAATATATTTACAGAATACCACTATGAGAAAGACTGTTGTTGTATTAAAATTATCTTGGTAGCTGTAGATTTTCTACAGTAGTTTTATTAAAGCAATCAGAAAATAATGCACCGCATAATCTTGAAAGCTCATAGCCCTCTTTGGCTGTGACTTTCATCCCATTGACATCAAAGGAGTCATTCAGTGAATTGTGTCTGCTCCATCAGTCTCACAGGTGCAGGAGAGGGAGAGACAAAAGACATAAGGTATCTTGGAAGACACAATAGTTTGTTTTTAGGATAATAATCAACTATTGTGCCTAAATAACACCAATTTTCTGTGAATCCACTGTTCTTCAGTGCTTGCTACTTTTGAAGGAACACAAAAAGTCTTTAATTGGCCTGAGAGTGAAAATTTTTTGCTTGATTCCCAGTACCCAAAGAACACTTGTTTAGCTGCTGTGTGGTTAAAAAGGTGTGAGGAGAATGGACGTAAAAAGAATTGAACACAGGGAAGCTAGAAAATGAGAACATCTCACCAAGCAGTTCACTGACATGAAAAACACAAGTTTAACATAGATCATTGTAGGGGTTTCAATTCGAAACCGGGCAGAAACACCAAATTATGAAGTGGTTTCAGTTCACCTCTTTATCTTTTGTGAGATAGGAGATTTGGAGGAATGCAAAACAGGCTCAAAACTTAAAGAAAATGAAAAGTTTATTAACAAAATTAAAAGAGAAAAGAAAATAATAAGAAAATCAAAGCAAAATCCCTCTTTCTACTCTCACACCCCCCTCCTCCTTTCCTCTTCCCCAAACCAGCACAAAGGATAATATTACATAATTCTTAGTCAGTATCCACAATTTTTAAGAATCTCTCCACTAGTTAAGGAGAAAGAGGTTTCCTTTGCAATCCGTGGTCTCCCCAAACCGTATCAGCCCCAGTACAACAGCCCCCGCCCGGGATTAAAGCTGCCACTGGGAAAAAACAACTCTCTCCCATGGATAGAGGATCACATGGGCCACAACATGGGGTAGTCTTTTTTAAGGGTGAACAGCTTCTAGCCTGAAATAGCAACTTGCTTCTCCACAGAAAATCTTAAAAGTTCCTTATAGCTCCCCACACTTCTGGGCACCTGGTGTGGTCCCCTTTGCACGTAGGCTGCATCCAGAATTCTTCATCACCCCCCCCATGTCTTTTAAATGGATTAAAGAGAAAAACAGTTTGGAACATTACAGATTCTACCATGGTTTGCAGAAGGCAGTTTTAAGCTTTCGCGCTGCAAGCGTGACCATGCCCTCTTTCTTCCCCATCCGCCATTTTCGGCTTCACTTTCTCTTTCCTTCTGACCTCGAAAATGCCATGATGAAGAATAGTCCGTCGTTCAGGCTTTATGATGAAGAAAGCCCCATTCACTTTGTGCTGCTGGCTCCTTGATGTTAGTCTCTTAGCCCCATCGGTCTCTGCCAGAATCTCCACGGCCACGTGGAGGAGGGGAGGGCAGTCCTCAGAAGCCTCTGCTGGATGTTGCAGCTACATGCAGCGAATATAGTTGTTCCTCAGCTGCTGAGCTCTGAGGAATTCTCCTGCCGGCATCCCAGGACTGTGCCCCCAGCACCGGGGGAGGGGAGGGAAGGCTCGAGGCCGCTCCGAGGAGCGAAACCTCAATAGCCATTTCCCTGCCCCCCCCTCCTGTGGGAACAGCCAAACTCCCAAAGAGAGGGCACTTCCTGTCTTCTCCAGCCTTTAAATATGGAAATTTCGAAAAGCGCTACTGGTCAAACAAGCTGTCCATCAGCTCAGGCTCAACCTATCACAATCATAAACGCAGAAAGCATTCAAAACAAAGCCATAATGCCCAGCAAATCATTTTATTGTATGTGGAAAATTGTCAATTCTCACAAAGAAAGCAAACTTGACACTGAGGATACCATAAACCACTGGATTTATATCCACGGTTTGGATAGAAGGAAACTTCTCCCCAACTTCTTTTTAGTGCTGCAAAACCTGTCCAAGGCACCCCATTGCAATAAAAAGAGGAAGCAATTCTTCAGAGATGTACTCAGGCAACTCAGAGACCTACAACAAAGAGCACAAAAGCATGAGAAAGGCCCAGTTGTGCAAACAGCAACATCAGGGAACTTAAGAGACAGCTGAAACAGGGAGGGGAGGGTGTCTGAGAACATAACAACAAGACCTGCTGCTGCCACAGGACAGCCAAAACAAGCCAGGTTCTGACTTAAAAAGACAATGTATTTATTTTATGAAAGATCTAAGACCATATAGTAAAAATGAGAACACAGACAGGAAAACAGATGACATTCAAGAGGCAGTCATGCCAAACCTTAACAAACCACTACCCAAGAAATTTTAAAAACCTCCCTCTGCAAGACCTCCCTTCAATACCTTGAAAATCAGCCTGAAATCATTTGATCAACTGAAAGCAGTTGTAGGTAATGTAGAATGCTCAGTATTTTTAGGTGCTACAGGTTTGTTATGCAGCAGGAGAGTTTAATCCCTCAAGCACAGATGGTCAGTTATGTTTCCTGGTTTCCCTTGTGTTCAGTGCTTTCTGATAGTATAGCTCAAGTGCAGCCATTTGCAATTTCATCAAGCATATGTCTTATAAACCTTCCTCTGGTGTACCACAGATCTGCTCTCTGGCAGAAACAGCATTATTCTTTAAAAAGGGAAAACAGTTTATGATATGCAAACTCTTTTTATCACACTGTTTTCTGATAAATTTTCAGCTAAATGAAATTTTTGGTGAGACCTAGCCATTTACCAGACAGTTTCATCTTTTTCAAAAAGCAGGTGTATTAGGTTTGCATGACCAGGTTTTGGTAGTGAGGGGGCTACAGGGGTGGCTTCTTTGAGAAGCCGCCAGAAGCTCCCCCTATGTCTAATGAAGCCAACACCAGCCAGCTCTAAGATGGGCCCTCCGCTGGTCAAGGCTAGGTTCCAGGATCATGTATTTAAGAAGGGGAAAAGGAAATTGAGCAGTCTGAGAGAGGAGTTAGAATATGTGAGAGCAACAGCTCTGCAGATACCCAAGTCAGTGAAGAAGGAGGCGGACGAGGGGCTCTAGGCCCTGGGGCAGAGAACCACCTGCAGCCCATGGAGGACCTCATGCCAGGGCAGGTGGATGCCTGTAGGAAGCTGTGATCCTGTGGGAAGTCCACATAGGAGCAGGGTCCTGGCAGGACCTATGACCCTGTGGGGGACCCACGCCGGAATAGCCTGTTCCTGAAGGACTGCACCCCGTGGAAGAGACCCACACTGGAGCAGTACAGCCTGTGGGAAAGGTTCACACTGGCAAAGCTCATGGAGCATTGTTTCCCATGGGAAGGACACAAATGCGAGCAAGGGAAGTGCATGAGGAATCCTCTTCCTGAGGAGGAAGGAGCAAGAGATGTGTGATGAACTGACCATGCCCCCTTCCCCTGTCCCCCTGCACCACTGGGGTGGGGAGGGAGAGAAAAGCAGGAGTGAATTTGAGTCCAGGAAGAGAGGGGTGGGGGAAGGTTTTTTATAAGATTTGGATTTATTTCTCATTACCCTGCTCTAACTTGCTTGGTGAAAAATTCAATTAATTTCCCAAAGTCAAGTCTGTTTTGCCAATGACAGTAATTGGTGAATGATCTCTCCCTGTCCTTGCCTCAACCCATGAGCTTTTCATTGTATTTTCTCTCCTCTGTCCAGCAGAGGAGGGGAGTGATAAAGAGGCTTAGTTAAAACCTGGCATCCAGCCAAGGCCAAACCCTTGCAACAGATTGCCAGAAATCTAAGTAATTTTTTTTTCTGTTTTTTTGTTCAGGGGGTTTTTTTTGTCATCATTGTGTTGGCTTTTTTTCTTTAAAAACCCAAAACATTTCAGGATTGTCCCTGTGGTAGTTCATGAAAGCTGTAGCTGTCTCCATTTCCCTCTGTTGCCCAGGTTTTCTAGCTGGATTAGATATCATATGACAGGTCCTACAGCCGGGAACTCACACAGCAGGTCAAGGGAGGAGCAGTTTGTTTATGAAGCCCCCACAGCTGAAGGCTTTGGAATATGAAGCATGCAGACTACTGCTCCCATGAGATGCTCGAGGTATCAAAACAAAACCATTTTCAATTGAAAACATGAGCTTCATTTTTCATCATAAAGCATCATTTTCATTAAGAAAAATAATTTCTGAGCTGCTCCAAAAACAACAGTCCACTGGCATACACAGTTCAATGGCTTGTTAAAACCAAAGTGGGGAATTTGCATGTTATAAAATTGAGACACTGCCAGAATATTCTCGGAAAAAAAAGAACCAGGAGACCTTTGCAAATTATTAACAGTCATGGATGCCAGTGAAAACACCTCATTCAAAACCTGTTGCCTCCAAAGCCCTCCACCTCCCAAAGACTCTGTGAAGGAAGTAACCACGAAGGATTTGGGAAAACTTAGCAACTAATAAATGCCTACTTTTGCCAAAGTTGAGTAAAACTCCTTTCTTTTGCCAACAAGTGAATGATTCAACTCTTTATCCATCTGTATTAAAATGGAATGGTCTTTCCTATATTTGACTGCTGGTATAATTAGAAATACCAAATCTACAAACAGGATGCATATTACCAAAAAAAAAGCCTCCTACTCAGCACAAAGTGATGCAAATCCCCAAGTGCATGTTCGATAACCCAAGTGTGGCACGGCAAGTCCAAGTTCTTTTAGATTACTAAATAGCTCTTGTTCTCTCAATGTCAGGCAGCTGGCCTTGTTTACCACCGTGGGATTTATTGGCAATTATGAACTTGTAAAGGCTCTCAGAAAGTGGGCACTACCTTAGGTCATATTGCAACATCTTAAGCAGTTTTCCCAGCAAAATATTTTCTGCCCAATAGCTCTAACAGTCATGACCTTTCTTTTCCTCTCTGATTTTTCAGCACTCGCAGAGACTCTGTGAGAGGCAGGATCAAAGGTAATGGCACAGCTGTGAAGAACATCACCAGAAGGTGTGTGACTCTCAGCAGCGAGCTCCAGCCCTGAGGGCTGGCACCCTACCCCAGTGCTGCCTTTGCAGAAGGGGGCAAAGGACAGGCAACCACGATGGACAGGCAGCCACAAAGCAGCTGCAGAGTTCATCTGTGATTGCTACAACTGTCCTAGTGCTTCAGCAGCCCTGGGATGGAGAAAGGCTGACCAAAGTACATTAAGGAACGGTTAGACAATAAAGGCAGTGGCTTGCCAAGAGTAGAAGAGCCCAATCTGGAAAGGAAAGCCTACCATAGCTAGTCAAATCTATATAATAGGTCAAAAATCTGCAGGGAAAATCCCCCGTTAAGATTGCAGTGGAAGAGCTGCCTAAAAAAGGGGAATATTTGAGCCTTCCTACATTGTCCTTCACTAAAACCTTCATATTACTTTTTCTAGGCCCATACTAACTTTCAAGACAGAATTTTTTGTTCTTTTTTTTTTGTTCTGTACTTACAAAAAAGAAAAATGAAAAAATCAAATGAGAAATGGTGCAAAAAACCCCATTAGAATTATCAGTGGTTCATTACAAGCTGTCTAGTGTTTCCTGACTAGCATTTTTTAAGCAGAATTTAGAAAGAGATTCATGTATTTATAGTTTAGAGTGCTTAGCCCTGTCTTTCTATATTCGTTCTGCCTTGGACTCTAAAATGCCTGTTGGAGTCACTTCTTTCCTAAAAATTTCAGTCTTCACTGACTTACATTTCCAGTGTTTCTTCAAATAAAAGCAAGTCCTGAGATACAATCCTTTATCTCCCAAAAGCTACATTTGAAAGTATATCGGCACACTGTTCCCTAAATCCATTTTGTAAATTTTCAGTCCTTTAATTTAGTTATTTGCCAATGGATAGGAAAATCCAAATCACTATTTATGAATTCATAAAATGGTGTTTGGCCTCTGCTTATGCTGTGAGATTAAGACAGGCTTGCGGACAAGCACAAGGACATTAAACATGACGTGCTCTCCATCCATGGACAGATGCTTTCCGTACGTATCCCTGCCTAACAGTTTCACTCAAAGCACCTGAGCCTAGGGCAACCCATAAATAAGCTCCAGCTGGAGCACAACCTCCCCTATGCTCACCTGTTCAAGTCACCCAAGAGAGAGCGAGTGCCATGACAGTGACCAGACCCAAACTCTCCTCCCCAGGTCTACACCAAATACCTGTCTGAGCCCACAGCAAAGCACATGCCCGCTCAGAAACAACTTGGAGGCTGGGCTTGAAATTAAAATATCAGGTTAGACATGTCAACAGTGCTTCTTCTATACATGGCTGCAGCAGTGTATTTCATGTCACTCAACCATGTCTACAATTACAGGAGCAGAACTCTGTAAAATTCTCTTTATTTGTAAACGTATATGAAGAAGATCAGTCAGGCACAGTAGAGAAAGGTATTACTTAGATGCAAACTGTTGCTTGTATCTGCCAATGACAATAAAAAATGCAACTCTTAGCTGAAATTGCTGGCTCTCTAGCCTTTTGGTTTTAAAATATATTATTGATACTGATGTTAGAGCCTGCCTGATTTACTTTCATTTGAACCGGACTTCTACAGAAATCTGTTGCCTAGGTAACAAATGCTGTGCACCATAATAAGGCAAATTGCTGTTGAAATAAATAGTAATTATGGCCCTGGTTTCAAAAGTATTATCTTTCTCTTTGTTTTAAAGTATCTTTGGGTATGGCTGTGATCACTGGGTTTCTTTGCTTGCATCGTCTCATGGTGAGGCAGCCAGGGGAAGAAGGAGTGCCCACTCACCTCTGCGTCCTCTAGCTCAGCTCCCTGAGCAGCACTAAGTGTGTTTGTATGGATATTTTCAAATGCTATTTAATTCCTCAAGGGTACATCAATACAAAGTGTAAAATTCCCGTCAGAAAGAGCAGGGTTTGATGTTGTTCTTGGTCAACATCTCCTACAAGGACTGCTTACGTGTGAATGCCATCTCACAGTCTATTCCACACGCCCTGCAGAGTCCTGCCCTGACCTGGGGCCTTGCTCACCCACTCATATCAATCAGATGCTGGATTTGTTCAGCGTACATCGCTCTTCATCTAATAGCTTGGTGATTCAGAAACAACTATGAGCTTGAAGGAATCAATAACCATGTTATGCCTAACATTCCTGTATTTGTACTCATAAAGTATTTGCACTGGAAAAACAAATGTGGAAGGGAATAGTGATGGCTGCTTCCACTTACTACCTTATTCATCAGGTACCATGACCACCTGTAGGGAAGCTGCCCTGTGGGTGCCCTGAATTAGTCCTGAGAGAGCACCGACTGTGGGGAGTACTCATTCATGGGTCCTGGGATTCCAGTCACAGTCATCTGCAGCACACAGCTGAGACAAAGTTCCACACTTCACCTTTTTGCATAGTAATCAGGTCCCAGAGCAAGGAAAACTATTGCTAAGCAGATATGTGAGGAACAAAATGCAGTGAAACCACTTGAGAGACTGTAACCCCATTGCACATGGGAGCCATCAGCCAACACCTCTGCAGGAAAGGAGCACACAGCCTTGCTGCTTGGTCCTACTGCCCATGCAGTGGAAGAAGGATGCTCAGGTTATCACTCCACATGACAGCTCCTCTGGCTGCACCCCATGTTTCTCTCTGCAGGAAGTGGGGTGCAGAAGACCAATTTATTTGGATGTAGAAAACATCTGTCTGTAAAGAGTGACTGCAGTTCCATCCCTGGATATACTTTCCATTGACCCTAGATTTACTGGATTGTAGTGAACTAAAAAAGCTAAGTGATGGTCCTCCTGACTGGCAGACCTTTGAAATAGTGGCACTGTCTTTAAATCATTCTTCATCTTAATGATTTTCTTGTGATTTCCCTGGTGTTTCTACCTCTGCAATATCCTTGCTTACCAGAGCCTTCAGGCATTCTGCCTGATAAACTATCATAGATCCCAATTCAATAACACTGATATGACAGCAGCTAGGGAAGTAAGAGGATATGCATAACAGAAATGTTCAAAATACCACTTTTCTCAGGAAAATGACATCCCATTAGGAAAAGTCTTGGGGTGAAGGTGGGCTTGGTTATGGACAGAAAGAGTAAGCCTGGTCCTCCTCTTGGCTTCTCCTCACTTGACAGAAGGAGCTGCAGCTCACGGGGACACATCTGCATAACTGCATCCTTACATCAGGTTTTTGCAAGGCTCAATTTGGTCGAGGTTCCTTTTAAATTGAGTCAGGATTACATTGTGGGTATCCTTATACACCTGTTGCTGGTAAGGTTTGTATACCTTTTTCAAAATGCAATAGGAGCTGAAGCATCAGCAGTCATTGTGGCGTAAGCTCTGGAACACTGCCCCCCGGCAATGGAGGCTTAGTCAGGATTTAAAAGATCCATGCTGAGCATAAAATGATCGGTGATGGGAAGTGAACTTTCACCTATTGTGGCTACTTCTTGAGACTTAAAAAAATGTGCAGAATACGGATTCATTGCCCCATTAAGAAAGAATAAGAGGGTTTTGAGCTATGGGCCTGGCTTATTTAAAAAGCCCTGAAACCACTCAAAAAGTGTTTATTTGTGTGTGTGTCTGTGTCTATGTGTCTGTATGTGTATATACATGTATGTACTGGGGGGCAAGGAGGCAGAGAGAATGAGAGTTATTTTATTAACATGACCTGTTCTTTACAGAGTTTTACACACACAATCTTATCTAATTATTGAGAATGTTTAACATCACCTAACTCCAGATAAAAATCTCTTTCCTCCTCCCCTGCCCCCTCTTTGCTGAAACTTAATACACAGAAACTAATATGGCACAAAACCGTCTCGCTGAGCTTTAAAATGCAAGACGACAATTCATGACCTTTGCCATTGATTGCCAGCCAAGTTACATACAGCTCAGGGGCTCAGTGGGCCACCATTTGTCACCGCGCTGACAGTGAAATACGGCTCAGCCTATTGTTCTGCAGAAGCACCCTCAGCCCAGGGAAGTTTGCAGGACGTTGCCCTGTGTTCCCTGGGAGACCCTGAAGTGCTTCATTCCCTGGATAATCCACGGCGTTTGGGACAAGTCACAGCTATCAGGGCAATGAGAGAGTTATTCCTTGGAACAGCTTTGGAAACTGGGGGTTACAGCGTTGTCAGCCTGCAAAGGGTGAACAAGCATCATGCTTTGGGAAAGATCATTATATCTTGGATGAAAAAAGAGAAAAAATAGCCTTCCTCGGCAACAAAGTGCATTTCTACAGTAAGATGGTGTTTGTGAATACTGTGTTCTGCACACTGGGGGTTGCTGTTCCCTCTGTGCACGTTTCGTTTAGGCAAAGGAAAGAAACTTAATCACACTGTTTACTTGGGTGTTGCTACTCTCCCACCGTGCTGGCCAAATTTGCCTTGTAAGCTTAGAAAAACAGCTAAGGGCCAAGCAGGCTGTCAGACAGCTATTCTTTACAATTTGATGCCCACAACTGCACGGGTACAATTGTGAGGCACTTTGCATTATGTGAAATACACATGCACACAATCCAAGTAACTGAGCACTCAATCTGACTGTGTGAAAAAGCTCTTTGCCTCCAATTACCACCTTCACAACAGGCACTGTTTTCCAGCTGACTCCTGAAGTCCCAAATTACCATCCTTAAAACCTCCATTTAACACTAGAGATGCACACAAAAAACCTTCCTGCTTTCTACATTTCTGCAGATGAGTATCCCAGCACCATCTGCATCTTGGCAGCACTGAACTGTTTGAGCAGACATCTCTCATTTCAATCTTAGCAGCACTGCTCCATACCTAGCATCACAATAGCGTGGTCTTTGCCCATCCTTTGAGAGCTAATCTGGTAATCAAAATGCATTTAATCCTAAAAACCATGTTGTGATGAAGATGTTGCTATTCTAATTAGTGTTCTAATTAAGTACCTATTTTGTTCCTATTTGCAATGGCAGGGGTGCTTTCCCATCAACAGAAGTAAAACTGCAAGAAAGCCATATGCAGCCAGATCAGTGGTCCAGTTCCATAGTGTTCTCCCCAGCAGCAGTAGCCTCTGACCTTCCAACTCTATCAGCCCGACTGCTGGGTCATCTACATAAAGGCACTCTCAGTTCTTCCCATGTGAGGATGCTTCTGATCGCATGCATAAATCATTCAGAGGAGACTGCCTCTCCTACAGCCTACATGAAAGCTCAAAATGCTGCTCCTACAGTGATAAATATCTATTTGATGCCAAACAGAAGCAAAGCACAGTGAGAAAATGGGCAGAAACACCTTGGAAATGGGAAATCTGAATCCCATCCCACCAGGAGAGTGGAAGGATCTGAGTGTTGACCCACACCCCCAGGTGAGCCCCTGGACTGCCAAGCTGCCAAACGAAAAGGAAAGATCTCCAGATTGGTTACAAGGAATGAGATGTTGAGACTCCAGCTCTTAGCATAGCCAAGAGTTCCAGGCTTCCAACCCACAGGGTTGGAAGTATCCAGGACATGGTACTGTAATAAATACGTACGC